>APFE031475681.1:0-66175 GCA_000404065.3 Pinus taeda | reverse complement strand
CTGGTTTTGAACCTGTGACCTCTTAGGAGGGAACAGATGCTCTTAACCATTAGGCCCACTCAAGCTGTATTTGATGAAAACTAAGGTTTTTATATATTGATATAATTCTATTTTTTATAAAAGTAAGATCTTAGAGTTGTTAAATTTTAAAAAAAATATTTACTTTAAACTAATTATTTATTATAATATTCTTTTAAAATTAAAATTAAAAATAAAAATTATGTTTAAATAGAAAAATAATGTGGGCTATAATAATAAAAATTGAATAAGTAAAAATGTGCGAGTATTTTAAATATTAACTTTTAAAAATATTTTTCAACAAGATATTTAAATAAAGTATTTGAATATCTATGTTAACTAATTTATGTAGATATCGTCTTCATATATATCTATATATAGAGAAACAAATCTCAAAATAAATCATTTTGATGTTCTATATAAAAAATATCTAATACATGTTACCAATAAAATATTTTAATAAGAATTAATATTCACAGGTACCTAAAAATATATTAATAATAAAAACCTTGACTAGATATTATATATCATTTAAAAAAATTATCTATATATCATGAAAAATTTATGTTTTTATTTTAAAAAGTTTATTTGGTCCTATAAAATATTTTATTTAGCATTCAAAAATACAATTTAACCAATGAAAAATAACATATTGTATTTTTCACTCTAAAGAAGTTTACATGTGAAGAAATTTCATCCCTCCCTACTTAAGATGGATGTATGTTGGTTTATATATATATGTATATATGATGATGATGATGATGATGGGCCACTAAGACCAATGAATTCTATCCTACCTCAAGAAAAGAAAAAGAATCTAATTGTGATTCTTCAAAATCTTAAAGAATCCCCATAAGATAGCTATAGTTGGGTAGACTTCATAAGTTAGGAAGATTGGAAGTATGGCAGAAGTTAATGAATTGAAAGCAGATGTAAGTAAGAGTCAATTGGGCTCGCTTAATAAGTCAAGAAGATTGGAAGTGTGGCACAAATTAGTGAATTGAGAGCGAATGTGAGTAAGAGTCATGCACTCTAAAAGAAAGTGTTTTTCATCTTCAGAATTGAGAGCGCATGTGAGTAAGAATCGCTTAGTCTGAAAGAAAGTGTTTTTCATCTTCCACCTTCTCAGTATCCCAAATCTGATAGATTCTATCATCCTAGAGAGTCTTGGGAGTAGACCACCCTTGGTTTCACTTGGAAGTTTATGAGAATTAGTTCTTATCCTAGTAAGGTTCGTTTTTTTCTTAATGCTAGTCAAGATAGAGAGATAATTCTCATTATCAAGGTGGCATTTATCACCTCCTTATAATATGTGACCTTTCTTTTACCCTCGAGCTCCTTATCATCCCACAACTTGTCCTTAAAATTAGATGTAATAGTGTCTTTGACACTATCCTTACTTTCCATGATGATATCCTCCTATATACCCCAATGGTTGAACCAAGATAGGGTATCCTTATCCAGCACTTATAATTTAACAACAATTAAACATATCAACCCACAAAAAAATTATCTTCCATAACTCCACCACATCCAACCATCCTTTTTTTTATATTTACAAAATTGATTATTTATATTAATATTTTGATTATTTAATATATATATATATATATAATATAACTTTAAGATTAGGAAGATTAAATTTTCATAAAATTAAGATCTTTTTCCTTATTAGACATTTTAATTTAAATTTAAAAATAAATACATTTTAAATTAATGATTTAATATAATAATTTTAAATTAATTATTTATTATAATAATTTAAACCTTAAATCATATATAGCAATAAGGACAAGCCCTTATAATTTAATAACAACTAAACATCTCACAACAACCCACAAAAATAACAATAATTCCATTTGTCGAAGCTACCTCTTCTCCTTCCATTTTATCTTAATACAGCAGATTACAAAAACTCAAACATCCCAACAAAATTTTTGAAAGAAAGTTCATGAGACCCCAAGTCCATAAGAGCACGGTTAGGTGGGGCCACAAACCTGAGGAAGTTGAGTTGGCCAACATTGCCACACATTCTGCGAATCTCCGTTAAAGCGAAAAGAAAGTCCGGCTAGGATAGTGCCATTTCCTACATCAACACGATTTCCCGGAAACCCTAGAAATCATCTGCACGAACGCAAAATTTCCGGGAAACCCTAGAAATCATCTGCCTATATAATACGGTTTCCCACCATAGTCGTAACTCTGGTTCGAATAGTCCCATATCCTAGATAACAGGAGACGATTTCCGGGAAACCCTAGAATAGAAATCATCTGCACCACCCCTGCTCCCTTGCACTATACATACGATTTCCCACACCCCCGTCGTCTGCATCTCTCACTGAAGAAGCTATTCCTTTGCCGATACACACTGCATCTTTTTTAATCTTCTGCGACCAATTGGTTTGCACCCCTGAATCTGAGTGAAAATGACCTCTGAATCTGTCAACAACATGAATCTTGTAAACTGTGGAAAGAGGGCTCCCGATCAGAGTATCACTACTCCGGAGAAGAGTAGTGCTACCCCTCCTGCACATTCTAAGTTTCGTGGGGTCACCAAGTGAGTAGAATTTAATATAGCTGTTTTTCCACATTCTACTGTTCCAACGTGATGTGAGTATTTAATGGCCATGGTTGCAGAAATAGGTGGACGGATAGATACCAAGCCCGTCTTTGGGACGGTACCTGGAAAAAGCAGGGTGCCAAGCGAAATGGTAAACCAGGTTCGTGTTCATTTCATTTCATTTTTTTGTTGGTGATTAAATATTTGTAGTTTTGGGTTAAAGTAAATATATTTTAATATGTTTATATCATAGTTACTCATGCATGTATGTGTCACATGTACCACTTTCACTTAACAACACGGCGTCCAATATTGCAGTCTATTTGGGTGAGTAAAATTCTCCCACGTCTTTATTTTTTTTTTCTTTTCTTTTCCTTTTAATAACTTTGGGGTTTTGTGTGTATTTACTGTAACAGGTGCATACGATTCGGCAGAACGCGCAGCAAAAGCTTACGATGTTGCAGCGATTAAATTCTGGGGTTTAACTGCCAAAACCAACTTTCCAGTATGACTTCTTTCTTGGTTTCATTGTATTCAATGTTGTTGTTTTGGTTTTATTATATCAAAATTTTGGTATTTTTTGCATTAATCCTTTTTATCCCTCTACATTGCAAACTCCAAACCTCTGATCTAAAGCTGTAAAGCCCGGATGGATGGTTTTTTATATTACATTAGTATTTAATATGGATTATGTTTACAGGGGAGGGACTATGAAAAAGAGATGAAAGAGATGGAGCACATGACTAATGAAGAACTGGTGGGGAAGCTCAGGAGGTAGCGATTTCGTCTCACTAAACTGTATATATTAACAACTTTTAAAATTTATTTGCACTAAACTAACTAAAATGTATATATACTAAGATTGCAGTGGTGTTTTCGTGACACAGAACAAGCCTGGGATTCTGTGGAGGCACGTCCAAGTATCGCGGGGTTAGCAGGTTTTTGAAAAGCTCTCCTCTAATTCTAATTTCAATTTCATAGTGAAAGACTAGTAATATCTAATAATTTCATGCTTGCATGGTGTGCCATTTTATTTATTCCGTGTAAATGGCATGGTGTGTCGTTTTATTTATTCCGTGTAAATGGTGTTTCTGTAAACACCATTAAAGCTCTCCTCTAATTTCAATTTCAACTGTTGCAAGCAATATCTGATAATACCTCTAATTTCAATCGTTTGTCATTTTAATTATTCTGCGAAGACGCCATGGTAAGTGGCAGGCGCGGATAGGAATAGGTGCCCACAACAAAGATATGCATTTGGGTAGTTTCAGTAAGTGTACTTCTATAGTTTCTCGTGTTCTGTTCTGTTCTGTTCTAATCTGTTCTAATATATTTATATTTGTAGTGTAAGATACAAAAAAAAAAAAAGTATGATAATATCTGTTTTGGTTTTCACAGATACAGAAGAGGAGGCTGCTGTGGCTTATGATACTGCGGCCCTTAAGCACTGGGGGCCGCACAAGCTGGTTGCCACTAATTTCGACGTCAGGAATTACGATCTCGATCAAATTCGACGTCCGGAGTTATGTCATTCAAAGCGGGAGATCAATACTTGTACTGCCACTGCCAGCGAGCCCAAAAGCGCCTGTCCATATAAATTCAATGCACACATTCATGAGTACAATCTCCGCCACCATGATGCTGGATAACTCCAACAGATGGCCCTGTATATATTCAATATGTCTACATTTCTGTATGATGACCTCTCACATTCTGCATTTTGCTTACAACCATTGGTGTCTTGTCCTCACTTTTATTGGAGGGCTATGCCTTCTAGGTTTACATTCTGTATTTTGAATTTACAAACATTGATGACCTTTCTGTATATGTATATTCTGTATTTTGAATTTACAAACGTTGATGACTTTTCTGTATATGTATGTAAAGTATTTTAGTAGTTTAAAATGTGAACCATGTAGACAGGAAGGACATTTTAGTACACTGATAAGGGACACCCTCTGAGACAACATTCTTGTGGTTGATGACTTCCATGTGTGCCTAGGAACTAATCATTTTGTTCTGGCATTTTTTTTTATAACATGGCTCTGCATCCACGAATCATAATGACTCCATGTGTACCTAATAACTAATCATTTCTGTCATTTTTTTTTATAACATGGCTCCGCATCCAGGAATCAAATCAGGAATCAAAATGACTACCATGTATGTGGAAATCTAGCTAGAACACTTGGTTTCGATGATGTAGTCAAATTGCACCCTAGATTGTACTCACAGACCTGTCCAACACAAGATGTATGGAGAATTCCACGTTGGGTGGTAAAATCTCGTGAATGTCACTGTAATTGGTCAAATAAATAACTATCAATGTTAGAACATCTTATATAAGCTGCTCATATAAATTGGTTGTTATGGAATAAATCACTGTAAATGTGAGAACATTTTATTGAAGTTTCTCATATAAATTGGTTGGAGCTAAACCCTCCTTCAAATTTTAAGAATTTGAATCATTATTTTTTAGGAATATGATTATGGTATAAATCTTTTTCAATCCTTTGGAATGCTTTATAATGATTTGACTGTATATTTTTAATATCTTGGAGTTAAAATTGATGAACATATTTAGCTTTGTCACTCTAACAAATGACACTTAAAGAATCTAGATCCAAGATGGGCCATGATGCAAAACATAAAACATCTAGACATCCTTAACCTGAACAATTGCAAAGGAGGGATTCTAGTTGTGCATGACATGTTTCATTATCCCTTGGTATTGCAATTCTTTCTTCTCTTGTAAACATCCTTCCTAAATAGGCTTTGTAAAAAAGTGTTTCTTTCTAGCTACCAATTTTTCTCCATGGACTATTTATCAAGTGGTGCACTATAAACTTGATTGGGAGGTGTAGAGAATGTAAGACTAAGTTGGATACATCCCACTCTCTACCTAAAAAACTAGTGAGTATAGCCTATGGCACCCACATATCTTAGTAGATGGAAGGAGGTCCATGGAATAGTGAATTAACCAGCCTTCATGGTTAGATAATGTTAGATAATCAGTTTTGATGCCCATTCACACATGGATGGATGACATCCTCTCTAGTGTTAGTATTGAATGAAGATCAACATGAAAGTTGAGGCCCTCAAGTTTTATCTCAACCCCAGTAAATCTATATTTCTGTAAAGTTCCCTTAAGCTCACAAACACATAATTTTTTAGGGAGATCTTTGTTATTTACTGTATTATGTGGCAAGAATCTCTACTCTTCCATATCAACAATTTCTTTTGTTTTAATACTAATAGCTTCAAGTTATTTTCTATTATGTGGTAAGAATATCTACTATTCCATCTGAACAATTTCTTTTTTTTTAATACTTTCAAGCTATTTTTTGCCTTGAGAATTTTTTTTTTCCTTGTATTTATACATACTATTATATTTGACAAATAAAGAGCTATCAACCATTTTGTTTCGTTTGTGATTGGTTTGTCTATTAGCACTACTAGCACTACTGAAAGAATAAGATGTTTGAGTAGTTAGTGAAAATTTATTATGTTTGAGTAGTTAGTGAAAATTTATTAATTTAGCCAACCTTCTAGAGTGTGATAAGGGACTTGAGAGATAGCATTAGGTACTTTGCTTGAGAGGTGGCATAAGGATAAATAAACCGGTGATGGGAGAAGATTTTCTGGTCCTCCTATGATTGTAGTCAATTTGGTTGTCTTTACATCCAAGGTAATGCTTCTCATGGTGGAAGGTCAATTTGTAAAATGATGGTGCTGTGACTTTAGGGCCAATGATTGTCTTTTAGACTTTTAACAACCAAGTCTTATGAGAGATCATCCTTTGGTGTAGTGCCATTGATAATTTTTTTCAAAATTAGGTAGCTAATGACCTATTATAGGTATTTGGGGGGTGAATAAGGTTATTGTACATCCTATTCATCTCTCTAGTTTGTAGAGTGAGGGGGTCATCCCATGGGCCCAAGGGCTTAGGTGCTAGCTCCCCCCTCAATTTCCCATATCAAAGCATCCAAAGAGGTCACTATGTATGTCTCTTATATAGAGTGTCCTCCCAATAGATTATGGGTATGGGATAAATAAATGATGGGTATGGGATAATGAGTAGATTTAAGGTGGTGCTACCTATAGAAATTTCCATGCTGACTCAAACTAGGAGGCTAAGTCAAATACAGACCAAATGATGCATATTTGGTGAGACTATGGAAATTTCAAACGAGGAGGATAAGAGAAAGACAGAGAAAAGGATGCATATTTAGTTTGACAATGAAAATTTTTCAATGAAATTATGAGTGAGCACATCAACATGAAATAGAGTACAATGGTTTGTAAAGGTGTCCAGCTTTTTGTTGCATTGTTTTTTTTTTTTTGTTGACCAACAAAGGAAAACTAGTACTCTCAATAATATTTTTTTATCATGGCTTTGTATGTGAGAATCAAATTGACTACCATGTATGTGGAAATATATCTACAACATTTTCTAAGATGTGGTAAAATTGCATCTTAGATTGCTAAGCCCTATTACAGTACCAAGAGAGGATTCCAGGACAAGATGCATTGAGAATTTCTAGCTACCAGCTAGCTAGTTTATCTCCATGGAACATTTATCAAATGGTGCATTATAAATATTATTGGTAAGAATATAAGACTAGAATGTAAGACTGTACAAAATACTCCTAAGTATAGCCAACAACAACCACATATCTTGGTAGATGAAGTAAATCTATAGGATAGTGAATTAATAAGTCTTAGTGGTTGGATAATGTTAGATAATCAGTATTAATTCCTATCCACACATAGGTGGATGGAAACCTCTGTAGTGTTAGTGTTGGATGAATATCAACCTCAAATTTGAGGCCCTCAACTTTTATCTGATGTCCCACTAAATCCATCCATCCAAATCTTATATTTCTCTTTATTTCGCTTAAGCTCACCAACACATAACTTTTGAGTGAGATCCTAATTTATTATGTGGCAAGAGTCTCTACTCTTCCATGTGAATAATTAATTCTTTTAACACTAATAGCTTCAAACTTTTTTTTTTCTTGAGATTTTTGTTTTAATTTTCTTGTACTTATATGTATTGACTAATAAAGAGCTCTCAACAATTTTGTGAAGAAATAATCTCTACTTTCCCATCTTAACAAGGTACTAGGCTTGTGCTTGGCTCCTTCATGCCAGGGCTAAGAGAAATCATGGCAGGGCCAAGAGAAATCACCAGTAAAGTAAATGTTTGTTTGTTTGTGATTGGTTTGTCTATTACTGATTTGATTTGTACTACTGAAATCCTAAGTACAGTAAATGGTTGCTTGTTTGTGTTTGGTTTTTCTATGAGTGATTTGTGCTACTCAAAGAAGAAGGAGGTAATATAAGATCTCTGAGTAGTTAGAAAAAAAATTATTAATTCATCCAATCTTTCAAAGTGTGATAAGAGACTTGAGATATGGCATCAATTACTTTTCTTGAGAGGTGACATAGGGTTAGGAGTTGAATAAATAAATAAACTTGGATGGGATAAAAGTTTTTGGTCCTAGCATGATGTGAAGTCAATTTTGTTGTAGTTACATCCATATATAAGGTAATGCTTCCCTTCCCATGTTGGGAGGTGAATTTGTAAAAGTAAGGTGCTATGACTTTAGGGCCCATGTTTGTTTTTAGTAGTTTAAACAACTACATCTTAACTTTTGGTAAGGATACTATTCTGGAAGAGGCCCAGTTGAACAACATTATGGTGGAATTTGAAGATGCTTATGGTATGATAGTAAACAAGAACAAATTGCATATTTATTTCTTCCATACTCACAAGCCAATTTAATCTTGTTTGGCTAGAGTGTTGGGCTTCACCATTGGATATATTCCCTCTAAATATCTAGGGGTGCCTCTTATATTTAATCCCCTTTACATTTCTCCCCGGAAAGGCCTCTCCTAGAAGCTATCCAAGAAGTTATCGAACTGGACCTTCCATGTCCTCAACATGGCCAGAAGATCAATTGTTCTGAAATGTGTATTGTAACCAATGGTGATGTATCAACTGTCCACCCTCCTTGCCCCCAAATGTATATACTTAGAGTTAACAACAATATTCAGATGATTCCTTTGGAGAAGAGCATCCACGGATAGGAATGACTACTGTTTGCATGGCATAAGCTATTCCTCAGTAAGGCTCTGGGAGGCTTGAGTATGAGGGATCCTACAATCCTCAACGCCACTCTGGGGAAAAACTATGGTGGAGATGGATTCAATTTACCACTGAATCAATTTACCCCTTTACCCCTGATAGTGTATTTTGCAGACATTTTATGTGTGATAGGATTTTCTCACTTTTCAAGTTTTTACCTATGAAATGACCCCAATTCCTTCTATAACTACTCTCATCATCATGGAAGTTGGAGTTTTTACAGGCAATAATGCATTTTGAAGCCACTGAGATAGTCAGTCTAAATGATAACGAGGAAAGAAGCCATAGAGCCACAGAAGGAAGATGATACTCAGAGACACGGTTGAGTTAGCAGAATAGCCAAAAAGATGCCTCAAAGAAAGCCAAAGAGCCAATTGATGAGGTAGCTAAGCCAAAGTAGGAAGCTAAGGCAAAGAGAGCACAGAGAGAAAGGGGGAGTCATTTGGAGGTCAAGTGAAAAGCCAGAGAGTTGTAAGTTGCAGAAAGGTGTTGACACCTAATCTTCATGATTGGGAATTTTATGTAAATAAAATAAATTGGGAAGGTGAACAGTCATTAACTGAACAAGCACTCCCTATTGTATATAATAATGGGTTAACTATGGAATAAAAAATAATGAGTTGCCTTACATGGTATCATAGCCAGCTCCCAAAATAGTTGTAACTCCCATCTGCCTACTGCTCTATGTCCTCTGTCCACTGCCTACTGCTCTCTTTCCTCTGTCCACTGCCTACTGCTCTTTGTGCTCTTTGTCCTCTCCACAGTAGCTATTGTGTGTTGTATGCTGGATCGTTGGGCAGTTGCGTTGAAACACCATAGTCAATCATTGCACTCACATTTTGTGTTAAAGAATCTGCTTTGAGACCATTAATTAATGTGTTGAAGCCTTGGAACATTTTGATTCTTCATGTGGAGCCTTACAAACCATGACTCTTGATGTTGAGTTTGATCAAATGCTGATTTTTCATTACAGAGGAATGGGACAATGTTGCTGGAGCTGGTGGGCTAGTCGGTGTTAAATAATGTGAATTGCGTTAGATACTAGCATGTGTTGAATATTCTTGACATGGTATGCATTGATTTGAGTGGTGTTATTGTGCAAATTTAAGCTCTGTGTTGAAGATTTTATGGACAACCATTTGAATGTTGTCTTGCCTTGAATATTTGACTTTGACGTTGAATTTTTTAGAGCTATTTTCCTTATTAAGACCACGTTCCATTGAAAAAAAATCTACATAGTTTGTTGGAAATAGTTGGTTGGAAAGTGTGCTCTCCTTATATATAATTATGGTATGTAAGTGCCGTGAAGACCATAAGTATAAGTGCATTAGTCATTTTGGTAAGATCCATTGGATGTGGGTTGGTTAATTATGCTGTGAGAGAGGCCCGAATGCATTGAATACATTGAAGGGGTGTATATATGGAATATGCACTGTTGTGGCTTAATGATATTAACATTGTTTGAGTATTAACATGGTGCCCATCTGGGGAAATGTTGTGGGTTTACAAGTGAGATGTGGGTTTATGCGTAGAATGGTATATATTGACCAACATATATATATATATATATATATATTGAATAGTTTATATATTGAATAGTTTGTAGATATTTGAATGCAATATGAACTGAATTTGTAAACTGGAATATGGTAAATGTATTATATGAGGATCTTTTTATAAACATTGGAGGGATTTGAAGAAACATAGTACATAAAAGTATTTGAATTTTTTTTTTGCTCTTTGAGTACAATTTCATTGCTAATTATTTTTTTCTATCAGTAGAATTTTTTTTTTACAGAATGCATTCAATCATCTCTATGGTAGGAATAGTTCTCAATGGCAAGAAGAACTATCTTGATTGGTCCCGGATGATACAACACACCCTCATCTTCAATGAATTGTGGAAATGATTGTGTGTTGGAGAAGTAGATAGTGACCGAGAAAAGCCTACCTCATACAAAGAGATCGCCATTTGGGAAAACAAGAACAACAAAGCTTATGCATCAATTGTAGCATCTATAAATAAAGAGGTGAGTCGCCATATTTCATCATATTCAACTCCCTTTGAAGCTTTACAAAAGCTAAAAGAAATCTATGATTCACATTCTGCACTTGAAGTCGTCCAACTCATGATTAAACTCTTCACTATTGAAGTGCAAAATAATGATCCTCTTGGTCTTGCATCTGAAATAAAGTATATAATGCATGATATCAAGTCCGCTAAGGTTGAATTGCATATTCATCTTATCGCTTTTCTCAAGGCACTTTATCCTACTTACTCCAAATATCTTGAGTCTTTGGAAGCAAATGGAAATCTCAAAGATGTGACCTTTGACTCTCTTGTGAAAAAGTTTGCTGAAAGAAAAAAAGCTTTTGGAAAGAAGACAACCCCTGAGTCTTCTGAAGAGACTGTGTGCCTTGCTCATAAACAAAAACATCCTGCTCAAGACTCTACAAGAGGAAGAGGTGGATGAAGAGGAAGAGGAAGATATTTTAGAGGCAGGGGGGTAGACATTCTCAAGGAGTAAAGGTAGATTTACACTGTATTCACTGCAAAAGAAATGGATCACATGATGCATCCACATGCAAGCTACCATGGGACAAAATTGAGCAGAGAAGAAACCAACAGAAAGGTAAAACTGATGATACACACAAAGGTAAAGCACCTGAATTTGCTCACTATGTTGAGGCACAATGTAACATTGGGGTAAATGAAGATTTGTTTAATACTTCAATTGCTTCCTGGAAAAATTATTGGTTGCTTGATTCAGGAGCAAAATGTCACATGACTCATAGAAAAGATTTTTTTGAATATTTCACTGACAATGTTGATGGAGTAGTATACTTTGCAGATCACTCAAAAATCAAGCCATCACGGCTTGGCACAATCAGGCTTAAACTGCCTGGTCTCTCAAACTTTCTTCTGGATCATGTTTTATATCTCCCACAGCTCAAGAGAAACTTGTTTTCCTTGGTCCACATCCGCCAGCAAGGTCACTCCATTCATATGTTTGATGGCAAGCTTGAGGTGAGAAAATCATCTGATCACTCACTTGTCATGAGGGGAATAGAAGAAGAAAGGCTTTTCAAACTTTAAGGAACATCTGCTCATGCACAACATTTCTCATATATTTCTCATCATGAAGAAGGTACACTTCCATCAAGTTTATTATGGCATGCTAGATTTGGACATTTAAACTATGACAGTCTCTGTTTATTGAAGAAAAATGGTGTTGCTGTTTTGCCTACAATTCCTAGAAAACTTAAGCAATGTGATGCTTGCATTCTAGGAAAGCATAGCAAACAGTCTTTTCATGATTCACATTCAAGAGCACATAGGAAGCTTGAACTTATTCATTCAGATTTATGTGGTCCAATGCCTGTTCCTTCTGCAAATGGAAATAATTATATCATGACATTTATTGATGACTACACCAGAATGTGTTGGGTTTATTTATTGAAGAACAAATCTGATGCTTTCCTAACATTCAAGAATTTCATAAATGGATTGAAAATGATGCACAATCTCATATTGGGTCTCTTCGCACTGATAATGGAAAAGAATATACATCAAATGAATTTGAACAATATCTTCGCCAACATGGGATTAAACATCAAACAACTGTGCCTTATAATCCCCAACAGAATGGTGTAGCTGAAAGAATGAATAGACCAATTTTGAATATGGTACGATCCATGTTTTTTTTCAAAAATGTAAAGATAATGTTTTGGGCTGATGCTGTTCTATGTGCTGCATATATAAAGAATAGATGTCCATCTAGTGCTATAAGAAACAAGACTCCTTATGAATTGTGGTATGGACATGTTCCTTCGGTAAAACATCTCAGGATTTTTGGTTCCACCTGTTATGCTTTGATACCAAAGGTACATAGAAACAAACTTGGTGCCAGAAGTCGTAAGTGTATTTTCTTGGGGTATTCAAATACCTCCAAAGCATACCGCCTCTATGATGAAGAAAATAAAAAGTTTGTTATATCTAGAGATGTAATTTTTCTTGAATCATCCAAATCTGACAATGTTGTTGAGCGTCAACTTGATCGCTTGGATAGATTCGCAAAAACGAAATCATTTCAAGAATTTGATAATCAGATTCCACATCTTGAAGGGGGGATTCCTATTCTAGATCAAAATGTGGAATCTTCTTCTGAAGAATACTCTCCCCCGACTGAAACTCCAACAACGGATGATGCTTTAAGTGATGTAATTGATAGAATTGGGAGACTCAATCTTGATTCACTCCCAACTCAATCAACAGAGCAGCCTGGACCATCTCAGAAAGGTCCCCCAAAGTGGCTGACAAAGACACTTGAAAGTGTTCATCCTGATGAAATTGGAAAAATAGGAACTAGAAATTCAAACCGGAAAAATGGAGGTGATGTAGATGACTCTAATTCACCTGTTGATATGGATGTTTCTTATGATTGTGAATTGAAATTGTCTACATATTTTGAACCAACTTCCTTTAAAGAAGCTACTTCTCATGATGAATGGAAATAAGCGATCCAAAGGGAGTATGATGCCCTCATAAAGAACAACACTTGGAAGCTGGTTGATCCTCCATTTGGAAACAAACCAATTGGATACAAGTGGGTCTACAAGAACAAGTACAAAGCTGATGGCTCACTTGAAAAGCACAAAGCTAAGCTTGTGGCAAAAGGTTTTGCATAGAAGGAAGGGGTCGATTATGAGGAAACTTTTGCTCCACAGCAAAATGGGCCACCATCCAGACACTCTTTGCACTAGCAGCTCATAACGGTTGGAAAGTCCATCAAATGGATGTAAAAACTGCCTTCTTGAATGGAGATCTAAAAGAGAATGTTTCTATGTCCCAGCCTGAAGGATTTGCTGTGAAAGGACATGAACATAAAGTATGCAAACTTGTGAAGTCCTTGTATGGCCTCAAACAAGCACCACGAGCCTGGTATGAAAAGCTAACTGAGCATCTTCTGAAACTCAACTTCAATCATTTTGATCTTGATGATGCAACTTTATTTGTCAAGAAAGTTGGCAAAACAGTTGTATATCTTGTGGTATATGTAGATGATCTTTTAATGACAGGGAACAATGAAAGATACATTGCATCCATAAAGAAGGAATTGGGGAAAAGTTTTGAAATGACTGACTTGGGCTATGTTCATTACTATCTTGGCATTGAAGTAACCCAACATCCAAAGTATATATTTATTTCTCAAAAGAAATACATTGGAGATATTTTAAACAGATTTGGCATGACAGAGTGCAGTCCTCTTACTACTCCAATGGAACAAAACTTAAAGCTCGCATCTATTGAAGGAAAGGAATTTGAGGATGCAACAAAGTATAGACATCTTGTAGGAAGTCTCAAATACCTTACTACTACCAGACCAGACATTTCATTTGTTGTTGGAATCCTCCCCAGGTTTATGCAAAAGCCTTGCGAGGGACATTGGTCTGCTGCAAAAAGAGTTCTAAAGTACTTGAAGGGAACTCAAGACTATGGAATCAAGTACACACAGGTGGATGACTTCAGTTTGATCGGATACTCTAATTCAGACTTCGACGGAGACAAAGAAACTAGAGTATCTACTTCAGGATATGTTATGAGTCTTGGATCAGGAGCTGTCTCCTGGAGATCGCGCAAACAATTAGTTCCAGCAGATTCCACAACAAAAGCAAAATACGTGGCAGCAGCTGAAGCAACAAAAGAAATTGTGTGGCTCAGGAAAATTCTTGAAGATTTGCAGGTAAAACAAGTACAATCAACTCCACTCATGATTGACAACACCTCTGCATAAAGTTGGCCAAGAACCCAAAGTTCCATGATCGAACGAAGCATATCAATACTAAATATCATATTATTCGACATCATGTTGAGGTCAAAGCAATCCATCTCCATCATTGTTCCACAAATGAGCAAATTGCAGACATCTTCACCAAAGCACTCGGAAGGGAAAGCTTGAACGATTCAGAATGATGCTTGGACTCACCAACATCCCTTCAGATTAAGGGGGGAATGTTGACACCTAATCTTCACATGATTGGGAATTTTATGTAAATAAAATAAATTGGGAAGGTGAACAGTCATCGGGAGATGAACTGAACAATCACTCCCTATTGTATATAATAATGGGTTACCTATGGAATGAAATCAATCAATTTTTCTGTCAAACTGGAGGTACTCCTGTCCTGACACTAGAGGATGGTATAATTCAACGTAGCCAAAGTTCTTTCTCTTCTCTAGTAGTATTGGTGCACAAGAAGGATGGATCATGGTGTTTGTCTGAATTATAGAGAGCTCAACAAGCTCACTATTAAAGATAAATTTCCATTCTTGTCATTGATGAATTGTTGGATGAATTATATGGAGCAATTTACTTCACCAAGCTAGGTTTTCGTTCATGATATCATCAAATTAGAATGAAGATTGAATAGATTCTAAAAAAAACATTCATAACTCATGAAGGTCATTATGAATTTTTGGTCATTCCTTTTGGCCTTAGTAATGCCAAAGGTTTGATGAATTCCACTTTCAAACCCTTCCTTGGAAAATTTGTGTTAGTATTTTTTGATGATATACTAATCTACAAGTCTTGGAAAGATCATGTTCAACATGTTGACGGGGTTCTCAAACTATTGGAGGAGAAAAAATTGTATGCAAAACCTTCCAAATGTTTCTTTGGGGTGTAGGAGGTGGATTATCTGGGTCATATTGTATCTCATGAGGTTGTTGACAGGGTATTATTGCAAGTTTGTTAAGAATTATGGGAAGATAGTGACACCTCTAATAACATTACTGAAGAAAACATTTTATTGAACTCCAGAAGCAACTAAGGCTTATGAACATCATAAAGAGGCAATGTGCCAAGCTCCAGTCTTAACTACACCAGATTTCACGAAAACCTTTATTGTGGAATGTGATGCCCCAAGAAATTGCATTGGTGCTGTTTTAATGCAAAAAGGAAGGCCCATTGCCTTTGAAAGTCATCCAATCAAGGGAAAGAATTTATACAAACCTATTTATGAGAAGGAAATGCTGACAATACTACATGCCCTAAAGCAATGACGCCCTTACCAATGGGAAGACACTTCAAGGTAAAAACAGATCATGATAGTCTTAAATACTTCTTGCAACAAAGATTATCTTCAAAAGAGTAGCAAAAATGGGTCACAAAGATGTTGGGTTATGACTTTGAAATCATCTACAAAAAAGGGAAGGAAAAGTTGTTGCAGATGCACTCTCAAGAAAAAATGAGGATGTGGAGGAATTGCTTTGTGCCATTTCTATTATCCAACCTGATTGGTAAATGAAGCAAGGGATAAATGGAAGAATGACGAAGAGGTGTGGGCACTCATTCAAAAGTTGCAACAAGATCTGATATTCAAAAGTTTGTGGCAGAATGTTTGGTTTGCCAACAAAATAAAGTCGAGACAATTAAGACCTTAGGCTTTTTATAACCATTAACCATTCCAAGTCAACATTGGGAGGAGGTCTCAATGGATTTTATCACAGGTCTACCCAATTTTGAAGGAAAGAGTTTCATCATGGTGGTAGTTGATAGACTTACCAAATATGCACACTTTTGTGCACTATCTCATCCTTTCACATTTGTGGAAACAATTCAAAAGCTATATGAAAACCCAAAGGTTATTGTAAAAGACAGAGATCCTATTTTCACTGGAAATTTTTGGACATAATCATTTTCTTGTCTTGGTATTCAGTTGGTTCATAACTCATCTTATCATGCTCAATCTGATGGGAAAATTGAGATAGTGAACAAATGTTTGGAAGGATATCTTTGTTGCTTTGTATCTGATAAACAAACACAATGGGTCAAGTGGTTACCTATGGTAGAGTGGTGGTATAACGCTTCCTTCAATACCACAGCAAAAATGACCCCATTTATGGCCTTTATGGATATCATCCACTGTCGATCACAACGTCTCTAACAGACAATTCCAAAGTTCAAGCAGTGGAAGATCACATCGAGCATCAGCGACAAGTTCTCCAACTCTCAAAGGATAACCTAACTTTGGCGCAGAATCAAATGAAACAAACATATCAACATCGCAGTGAAAGAAGTTTTGATGTGGGTGATTGTGTATTTTTACGACTACAACCATGCAATCAAATGTCCCTCAAGCAAGCTAATAAGGATAATAAATTATCACCCAAGTACTATGGCCCTTATAAGGTGTTGCAAAAGATTGGTACTATGACATACAAATTGGCGTTGCCTGCATTTTTGTGACTACACCCAATTTTCCATGTTTCATGCTTAAAGAAGGTTATAGGTGACAAGTTCCCAATTCAAACTATATTGCCAGAACTTGACGAGGAAGGAAAAATCATATTGGAGCCTGAAGCAATCATGGAAACAAGAATTCGACAACTATAGAATCGATCAATTTTAGAGTATTTTATTAAGTGGAAGAACTTACCTGCTCAAGATTCCACATGGGAGGATGAGTATTTTATACAAAAACATTCAAAACTACTCAAACGTCGAGGATAACACTTTTTTGAAGGAGGGGGGCATGTTAGATCCCTATAATACTAGTGTAACCCCTATATTGTTATTGTTCTTACATTATTATTCTTATGTAGGCCCTAATTTTATTTTGACCCTTTAGACTCCTATATATACCAAGGAAGTCATGTCATTTGAATCATCCAAGAATTGTCATTTATGTGATGTAAAAGGAGGTTGCCCCTTTGAAGTGGCATATTATCAAGTCATTGATATATCTTTTCTTATGTTTCTGAATTATTTTGATCTAGGTACATAACATTTGACTTATTGTAATTTTTCCATCGCCCACCCTTTGTTTCGATTTGGTCTTTGAATGTTGTGAGATAGTAGTTGTTGATTGTAATATTTTCTTGTTCTATCTTGTAATTAAGCATAGAGGCAAAAGGTGTGATTTGGATCTGATAACATGTTGGCTTCATTGGTTATATGAATATACTTAATCAATGCACTATATTTTCACATTGGTTAGCATAGGATTGTGTGTCTTGCATTCTTGTGTGTGCATCCTTCTTTTGATGTTGTTCATGTTGATTTTCTTGGTCAATAGTTAGATATCATGGTTTTATTTTAGCCAACATTTTATTTCAGTACTAAGGGTGGCAATTAGTACCCTGCTCAGTTGCTATGAGTGTAAGTAACAGATCTACGAGCACCAGGGATTCTTGGGATTCTTATGCACAAATCGTTTGAGCACATGGATCATGTGTTCTATGGTGAGCACATGTCCCTGAGTCGGAGCAAGATGTTACCCACCAAAAAGAGGGCAACCCATGAGAGAAAATTTTCCTCCTCATTTGACAGACAGCTAGTCAGCAGCCCCACTATGGTCAACACAGCATTATGCTAAGAGTTCTCCACCTACTGATCTGGTCAGATCTCTTTCCCATTTGGCATCCTTCTTGAAGGAATGTGGATCATCTCTAATCGGTTACTCTAAGCATTCCTGTAATCATGTGCTTTCATTTAATGTTATGAGCAATCATGTCAACATTGTAGTCCTTGTTTCTTTGCACAATGGTATTGTGGCCTCTTGGGATCTTTGCAACTGTGAGTTATGGTACAGTCGAAGTTGTGATCTATACACAACAAGGATTTACACTCTTCCTTTGCAGTTGCATTTATTTTCTGGAAAACCTCAAGCTGCTATTGCAATCTTTTCCAAGACACTGCAATTTGGATTTGCAATCTTTTTCTCTATGGTAGCATTCTTTTTGGGACTGTACAACAACCTGCGATCCTTTCCACAACACAGCAAATTTATCTCGAAGTGTTCTGCCAACTTGCATATCATTGTATGCCTGCACCAATCCTTCTGAATTTTGTGAGCATTTTAGCCTTTGGTGGGTTCTTCTCCCTAGCAGAATCAACATCAAAGATCCAATTCAGAACATAAAAAACATAATAACATGCACATCATTCAATTCCATAGAGACAAAGATGCATGCATAAATCTTGCAATCTTTAGGTCACATGAAAAGCACATTAGAAGCATATTGCTTCATTTCAAGGAAGATTTAGTTGAATCCATAAGGTCGTACTGAAATTACTTTTGGTTGCATAGCAGTACAGAAAAGAGCCTAGAAAGATTTAAAACATTGCTTCCAACCAAGTTCCAACTTCCAATTGATGAGAAAAGCTTAAACGTTATTATATGAGTGGATATGAGCAAGGTATGATTTCCTGTTGGGTTAGAAGAGAGACAATATCAAGGAAATTTTCAAAACTACAAATCAAGCAATGCTATCAAGAACATGTGACATCCAATGGTTTTAAGCAGTGGTCTGACTTGAAGCTAAATTCAAAGTAGCACTTGGAACATATTTTATAGAAATAAATGAGTTGATTTGTTTTCATTGGTCAGGCATTGTAATTCACTTAAAATCCGTTTTTTCTTGCATGAAGTGACTTAATATTATTTTGTTTTCCTGATTTATTGTTTCTTAATGGATTGATCTAGGCAAGGAAACATTTTATTTTCTTACACTTCAACAAATACGTATGCTAATAGTGTTAGTATTGACCTTTTCTTTTTATAAAATCAGGTATACCTTATACACTGAGTCGTTCTGGAAGACCAGCTATATTTGCCCGCGACCCTGATGGAAATGCTTTAGAATTTACGCAAGTTGAGTGACATGCTTCAAACAGCAACACTACTGAATGCTACTGGAATTAAAGTTCACTGAGCTTGCAGTCTTGTACATAATTGTTAATTTTCATTAGAAATGCCTTTTTACTAAGATTGCATAATAGTTGCCCCTAAATAGTGTGAAAGAAGTTAATGCATTTCTGCATTCTTATTTAAAATATTCTTACAATTCATCAAAAGGATGAACATATGATAAAACTTTATGTAGGTCATGTAAGGTGAAGTAACTTGTGTTGTTCTTATGTGATGTATTTGTGTGGATAGTTATAGAGTTATGTTTATAATGCAGTTGTGATTATTTCTCAAATTTTGATATTATTAATAGCCAGTACATCTATTTCTTTTCAGTTGATTTTGTCTAACAAATCAATTATTCTTCTCTCTATTTTGGCAACCCCACATCTTGCGCTTTTTAATTAGTCAATTTCCTTGTATTCCTTTCGACATATTCTAAAGGGGCACTTACTTGCCTCTAGGATTTGGTGGTTAATTTTCATTATTATGCTTTTCTGTACATCTGAATTAATTCCACAGTTTATTTATTTTTGTTGTTGGCATATTCATGCAACATGAAACCTGTGTTTTTGGGTTTGTTGGTAAATTCTCGCTCAAATAGAAAAAATTGTTGTTTTAAAATAATAACATTATATTGCATTTCTCAAATTTGATAAACGAATGGAGTTTTCTCTTATGGAAGAAAATGGACAACTCTACTCGTGATTTACTATGGCTGGCTATTGTGTTTTCCCTAGCTGTTGTCATCCTTGTTGTGAGCCTTCCACTTGGAAGCCCTTGACATGCTGATGGATCCGTCACGTGAGGGTTTGCTTCATTGTCCAGAAATGATTGCACTAAGATCCATTGTCTTAGACAGCATCCATGGCTACCTTTTCGAGTGATGGTCCCTTCCCATCTATGGCCACCTCAACACTAAGAATTGTTGGAGGCCTCTCTCAAAATGAAGTTGTCCCGATAACCAGATTTGTGAATAATGTGGAGAGTTCTCTACGCTGCCTATCTTCATCCCGAAACAGAAATGGAACGTATCCATAGAACGAGTTCTGATCAGAAAGTTCACGGAATTGTGGCCCAACGTCTTTCAATTGGATTTCGAAATATGTTTTTTTAACATGTAGGAACAATTCTGTTGAAAAGTGTAACTAGGTTTGGTCTTCATAATGACGTGTAATTATGATTTTATGTAATTCATGTAAAGAAGAAAATAAAAGTATTTTTGTAATGCTTGAATCACAGGTTTCATGATCAAGGAATTTTATTTTTAGTTAAAGCTCCCATTGTGAGCTATTAGGTTTGGTCATCAAGTCATAAAGTCTAGTGAAGTCAATGTCAAGGATTGAAGACCCATTTGGGATTTTTAATTCATTGTAAAAGAAAATTTGTTAACCCTCCACGACCATGTCACAAGCTTACCTCGAAGTCGGCCTAAAAGATAATTCTAGAAAGGCATGTAGGCCTTTTCATAAGGAGAAGTTGGCTTATTTTTGATGAACAAACCACCATATAGGGCAGCTTGGCCTCACTCAAGGACATAATTCGGTCAGGCATCGAAGAGAAGAAGAAAAGTGCGAGAAGACTAGGAGAAAAGCCTCCCATCAAGCAAACAAAGGAGGAAAGGAAGCCAAGATAATTCATGCCTGTTTGAGAAAAAACTCTTCACACGTGCGAGGAAATCAAGGGTTATCTACTGTAGAAAAGGGCGGAGGCTTATACAGTCCATCTAGAAGTCGAATCAAGGGAAGAAAAGAAGATACTCATCAAGCCGAGTTGCAGAAGGAAGTCCTTCTATCTAAGCGAAGGAGATCAAGATATCAAACTAAGTAAAGTATTACAACTAGGGTTTCTAAAGAAGGGCCAAGAGTTGCAATTCTGAACCTAGGGATTGAAATTTGAAGGATATTTGAAATAATTAGAGGAGGAAGTTTGACCATTATTGACTCAAGGAAGGAGTCAAACATAGAAAGCTTGTGACTTAGTCTTGGAGAGGTTGTTGTTTCAAGGGTCTTGGTCTTGGTATTCATCAATTGAAGTCTCTATAAGAAGAAGAATTCGTTTTGGGTTTTCCTCTCAAGTTGGAGACGTTTTGGCCCTGGCTGATCGCTTATATCTTGTGTCTTTTGTCTCTTTAGTGTTCATGGTTTGGTAGCTGTTTGATGAAGAAGAACACTATAATAATATAAGTAAAAGAAGAACCTAATCTAAAGAAGTAAAATTTTTTCACAAGCAGTTATCATCAAAGAGAAATCTCCTAATCCTAATGCCCTAGATTTCTCAACATGGTATTAGAGCTAAGGTGACAAAAACAAGGAAAGGGCATCTCATCAAGGGACGCTCAAGCATTCAAGGACCAAATCTCGAGGAGGGCATCAAAAGAAATCTAGAAGATCATCTTGAAGTCAAGATCTACAAAAAGGTGTCAAAACCCTAGATCAAAGAAGAAATCTAAACCAGAAGAAGTCTTGGGATCCTCAAGTCATAATCCAAAGACCACAAAGACCCTGCTCAAGTTGAAGAGATCTACAAATCAAAGTAACTTGAAGACTACTCATCGAGCATAAGCAAGATCAAGGACGTTGTCATCATCATCAAAAGTTCTAAGGCAATCTCCCTCTTGTTGAAATAATGATTTCATTTCAAAAGAAAATCCTTATCCTTGAAGAAGATCAACGAAGAAACATCAAGACATCATCAAGAAGTCATCATCGATCATCATCAACAAGGACATCACCATCAAAAGATCTAAAGTGATCTCCCCCTTTGTGGAGTCAAGGATCACTCTTGAAGAGAACTATCTTCATCAAAGATAAGTTCTCTATTATCTATATCATCATCAAATTCAAGGAGGCAGTGAGTGGAAGAAGCATATTCACAAGTAAGTATATTTATGTCTACATTTGAATTTGTCAAAATGTCTTTTTGCAAGGAAAACAACAAATTGCTTGGGGCTTCAAACTTTCTTGCATGGAAGAAGAGGACAGATCTGAATCTCATTGAAAATGAGGTCATGGAAAATGTTAAAGACTCTATCACCAAACCTCCAAAATAAGATGCTCAAGCACTTGCAAGGTTTATGAAAGGGGAAGTAAGGGCTCAAAGGATTCTCATAGAATCCATCAAGGATCCCCTCATCCCATATGTATCTAAACTCGAAGCTTAAAAAAATATGTATATGACAAATTGGTAGAATTGTTTTCCGTAAGCATTGTAGGAGAAGATATCTCATTAAGGAAAGAACTCTACAACCTAAGGATATCAAAAGAAGAAGGAATAACCTCATACTTTATGAGGATATCTGAAATAAGGGATCAAATTCAAGATCTGGGAGAAATAATGTCTGACAAGGAGGTGACCATCGTAGTACTAAATGCACTACTAGAGGAGTGGAGTAACTTTACTTCAAGCATATATGGGAAGAAAAAGGCTACTCCATTCAAGGATCTATGGTCAATATGCAAGATTGAAGAAACCAGGTTGAAGGCAAAAACTAATGTAGGATCAAATGAGCAAACTCAAGCATACACTGCTATGGCAAAGAGAAAAGGGGAGTTTGGGAAATTTGGTCCTCAAAAAAGAAAGAAGAACATGACAAAAGTTCAATGCTATGGATGTCAAGAATATGGGCATTACAAGAGAGATTGTCCTAAGTTCAAGAAGGACAATCAAAAAAGAAGTAGAGAAGCAACTCATATTATTGAAGAAGTGGAGGAAGCTGAAAAGAAGAAATTCAAGGAGGAAGTAAAAGATCTCTACTATGATTTAGATAATCTTTTTCACCTAGTCCTTTTCAAGTTTTTTGTTATAAGATATGACTATCATGAGTCACTAAGAAAGAATGATATGATGAATCATGGCATCGTAGAAGCATTAAAAGCAAGAGCTCATGACATCATCATAGAGAAACATGAAAGATAGTTGAAATAGAAGTCTATGACAATCACTATCATGAGTCACTAAGAAAGAATGATATGATGAATCATGGCATCGTAGAAGCATTAAAAGCAAGAGCTCATGACATCATCATAGAGAAACATGAAAGATAGCTGAAATAGAAGTCTATGACAATCACCTATGGGAGGATATAACTCTTGGTAACCTCATTGGAAGCATAAGTAGTACTTATGGAAAAAGAAAAAGTCATCTAGTACAAAGCTCTGTTGGAAATAGTGAGAGGGGGGGTGAATCAATATTTCTTTTTCCGACTGTTGTTTTACCAGTTAAAACATATATATCAGAACACTAGATGAACAACAAGAATAAATGCTTTTATTCATGTAAGCTATGTAGTAAAATAGATACAATATATAGATGGTCGCAATCAATTGCCAAGCACCAACTTGGACTTTGGTGAGGCTCCAACCTCCACAACTCCAACTCTATTTCGCCAAGGTGCCAGTCTTGGACTTAGGAGCACCTACTCCCAAGGACTTCAATCCTTCCATTCTTGAGACACCAGTCCCAAAGACTCCTATCCTTCCTACTTCTGAGGCATCAACCCCAAGGACTCCAATCCTTTTTACTTCTGAGGCACTAGCCCCAAGGACTCCAATCCTTCTTACTTTTGAGGCACCAACGCCAAGGACTCCTATCCTTATTGTTGTTGAGGCACCAGCCCCAAGGACTCCAATCCTACTTACTTCTGAGGCACCAACCTCAAGGGTTCTGACCCAATCTTGTCAAGGTTCATTTGATAGTAATGTTCCGCTCTCATAACTCTTCTCTACCGAGTTCTGTCTGATTATAGCTTCACTGCAGTCTCCAAGCTACAGAATCAATGGCAACTAGTCTTCTTATGAAGTAGTCTTCTCAATCCTTCATACTACCCACACAGAGTGTCCAGTACCCTTCATGACTTCTGATAATGTCTTCACATAGCTTTAGGTAGTCTACTGTTAGCCGCACTAAGCACTGCATAAAGAACAACTTTCTGTTCAAGCTTATGTTCTCTGCTGGTTACTTCTCCTCGTCGACTGTTTGCTGTCTTGTTGGCCCTTCGGCCCTCTTTCTGTTCTGCTATATCCTCTCGCTGCCTTTGTCTCCTCCAGCGTATTTCCACAAAAATGTTCAACATCGTTCAACAGCCAACAACAACACACACTGTTCTCTGTTTTACCTGTTTTTATTTGTTCCCCATTCCTCTCTCTCCCGGTTTCCTCTCTTCACTGGCCCTTTAGCTTCCTCAATGCTCGCTGTCATTTCCTCTGTGCTCGCTTGCTTCTTCAGCTTCCCGACGTTCGGTTTCCTCTGTTTATTTGTGCTCACAGGACACGTTGATTCAAATGGCGAGAACTGAATCATACATAGAGAACACACATACAAAAAAAAATTGTAACAATGTTCTCCTTTCTTAATGATGGCAGGCATACACAGAGTCGACATAGTTTAACGGACAACAACGTCCTAATTGCAATCGCAATCGGCTTGATTCAGCCTCGTGAACTATAGTTCAAGCCTACTGAACTATCAAGAACGTTACTGTATTGCATTTCTGCCTCAAAGGCCTGCGCACAACAAATATCAGAGAGATAATTGTCTTCCCCCTTCGGGACCCAAAAACCCTTCAAAATGTTAAAACTGCGAGTTTCCACCTTTTACATAGTTATATGGCTTTTAAAGCAAATCCAGATTTGACTGATCGGACGATCAGGATCTAATCGCAGTATCGGCAATCGACATCACAAGGCTCTCAACTATCGACGCTTTTCCTTTGGTCCGATGCGATATCGCTGGTTGCTATCGACGATCCGCAATAGTTGCTTCAATATATATATGTCTCGTTTCGATATGCCAATGTGATACAAATCGGCGATCACAAGTCGTAAGAGTTTGGGCTGCTCCACTTAAGCGATGCGATAACATCGCCGGACCCGATAGTACTCAACACTCCCTTTTATAAAATTTCAAATCCGCCCTTTTGAATCCGCTAAGTGTTTTAGTGCGATTTCCTTTGGAAATGACTCTCGGCGATGCGATTGGGGTCTATGGACTCGATGGCAATAAAACTCCACTCTATAACCGCTTGAGGTCCAGATTCTCCGTTAAACATGTTTTAGCCCGATACTTAGCGTATTTTAGGTATTTGCTTTGCGGAACCAGAATGAAAGATTGCACTCACCAATCAATCCTTTTATGCGACAATTCTCTTAAAGAAACATGAAATACAAAGGCTTGCATTGATATTGCATGGATTTAGAAGGAAAACCAAACATTCGAGGCCTCCACGGGCTGTTCAACACATCTTACACGCAACAATATTTTATTACAAATAAACAATACAGAGTCTTGGCCTGAGGCCAGATTACATATATTGTAGTCTTGGCTCTGCGAACTCAGTTTTGGCATATATATATATATATATATATATATATATATGGCTCCTCTTGTAGCTCCTCTTGCTCCAATGTGGCTCCTCTGGCTTGGCAGTTTCTTTCAAAGACCTCCTTGCATATATGAATGCCTCTCTTGCATATATGATATCCTGTGATATGCTTTGATCTGCCTCCTTTGGTAACTCCTCTTGCTTATGGCTTGGCTATCCTGATGGCCTTGCTCCTGTCTCTTCATGGATTTGTTCTGCTTCCCCTTGGCTCCATATCATCATCTAGTATCTAGAATATTGCCATATTGACATCAATGACAACCTAGGTCAACAATCTCCCCCTTTGTTATTGATGGCAATATTCTTCTTCTCTCCCCCTTTGACATCAATGGCAAAGGAGTGCTCTGGGACCCCCCCTATCAAACTACGTATGTTCTTCATGAATGGTAGATCTTCATGGGTTTGTGACTGCCCCTGTAATAGTGCTCTTCTTCTTTTTACTCAAGATAGAAGGATTGATGCTTTATCATCAATTTGCACATTATTCCCTCTTCATGACTCAGAACTACTTTATCATGGCTTCAACAATGTTTAAAGATGCTCTACTTTAATGCTTTCATTCAGATTACAAATGGCCATACACCAAGTGTTCAAGTCTAGGGTTTTATGCTTCAATCCATATTGCTCTCTTCATAGGCAGAATTAAGAGACCTTCATAGTCCGAATTAGGAGAAACTGCTACCGAGATTGTCTATCTTGCTGTCTATCTTTAGATCCGAGTTCGTTTGTGTCACTGTGCTTCTCCTTTAGTGACTGCCATCCAGTATTCAACTTCACTGCATTTGGATGAAAAGATGAGAGGTTGTGCCTTGCTGTTGCTATATTTTCTCAGTAATATGTATCAGCTTAAGTTATGTTTGACTGCACAACATTCTCCTTTCTATGAGCCATCTTTTCCTTGTGTTCTTGTACAGGTCTTTGCATGTTATTTCTGCTAGCAGATTTAGATATACAATCTGTGACTGTCTTTTAAAATATTATGCTGATTTGCATCTATTTGCAATGCTTCAGTTTGTTATATGCTGCCAGCTGCTCTTACTTCAAACTCCATTCTAGATGTATCTGTTTGTTTGAAGACTGCCTCTATTAGTGTCCATAATTTATCTGTTCTCACATTAAATCCCTGAGTTAAGACATAAACTTCTTGTGATAACAACACCATGGTTGTTTGCCCTATTTTCTCTAGCATTAGATGACTTTCTCTGTTGCTCAAATACTACTTAGTGATTAAGTGGAAAGTATCTTTAACAACAATCCAAAGAATGATTATAGGGTCATATGCTTCAATGGAGTACCCCTGAGAAATGATCTTTATCAAAGAATAATTTTTAATATAGTACAACAAGGATTTCATAAGGACCCTTTCACTAATAGCTTCAGCAATAATGATCAAGAATCACAGGCTCCCCCCTAACTGTATGCATCATCTCCTTTTGGCAGAGACTTCTCATAAAATGCTTAGATTGTCAAAATTCTAGCCAATGACATATGTTGTTGGCTGGAGAGCTCAAGGGACTTTCGGATTGTATTTCCTTCCTTCTCCATACTTGTGTAACTTTCTTCTTTTGCATGGTTCTAGCTTGTGTAAGAGCCCAAGTTAAGTTACAGTCTCGTGCCATATGAGCAGTGTTATGACACTTGAAGCATTCTACACTGTTCATGAATAAGAATTCATGTTTTCTTTCTGCAAAATTGTTTCTTGGAGATTGTTGGGGACTATAATATCTATCTTTATGATATGCTTGGGGAACATAACATCTATCTTTATGATATGCTTTACAGTCTTTTTCCATGTGACCAAAGTTTGTACAAGAATAATAATAACCAAAAAATGAACTTTGGTACCTGGGTGATGGAGGTTTCCTTGATGTATTTCTGAAGCCTTTCTGCCTTGAGATCCTTTGATGATAACCATTGCCTCTCGCATCTTTGACATCATCTATATTTCTTCTTGGAGCTGGATTTCTTCTATTGTAGTCTTGATTTTTCTCCTTGCCTTTGCTGGAACTGGGAGCATCACCATTTCTTTCTGGCTTCTTCACATCTCTTTTGTTTAAAGCATTTTCATTCTTGTTTGAGGGTTCACCTGCATATCCAAGACCTGATTTATCAGATGGACATCTATGATCGCTGAGCATGTCATCCAAGGCTTGAGAGCTCTTCAAGATTTTGTTCATCCCTTCAACCTTTGTTTTCAGGAAGACAATCTCTTCTTCCAATATTTCACACTCATTATTCTTCTTGGCAAGTTGTTTCTCAGTTTCTTCCTTGCTACGGGTAGCTTCATCTGCTACTATTTTAAGGGAGATGATATCTGACTTCATTTTGAATATTTCTTCATTCTTTGCTTGACTGCTCTCCATTTCTTCCTTGATCCTTGTAGCTTTACATGTTTCAGCCTTGAGAAGCTTGATGTTAGATTTTAATTTGAAGATTTCTTCATCCTTTGCTTTCAGTTGATAGATCATGGTGTTTCTTTCCTTTCCTGCTTCAACAACCTGCCCTTCTATGACTTCCAATGCTTCCATGGTATTTTCAGCTCCTTGTGCTTGGTTCCTTGCTTCTTGTAGTTGAGACTTGAGAGAGGAGATCTTTACCTTGTACTGACCAATCTCTTCTTCAAGTTTGTTCAAGCTCTTGTGCCTTTGTTCAAGTTGACTTGACAAGGTATCTTCCTGCTTCTTGGATTTATTCATTTGATTCTTAAGCTTGACAAGCTCTTCATTCCTTGTTTGATCTTGGTCACCAGCTAGTGCTATCTTCCTAAGTTCCTTTTTCAGATTGTTAATCTCTTCCATGGCTGCCATAAGTTGAGCGAGGAGATCTTCTAGAAAATCTTTTTCATTCTCTTCATCTTGTAGGTCTACTTTAGCTGTGATGTCATCATTCTCATGTTCAACTTCTATGATGGGATCTGGATTTCCTTTTAGATTTCCATCATCTTCTTGACTGATGGTCATGGTAAATGCTCCTTTTGAGTGAAGATCATGAAGTTTGTCCAATATGCCTTTTGCTGATGAATTTTTTCCTAGATTGTTCTTTACAGAATCAAGTAGCCCATTCAAGATTGCCTTTACTGCTTTTGCATTGTACTCCTTGGATTCTCTATCCACCCTGCTATTATCAATCACTGATTTCTAGATTTCAGTGCCTCGAGTCTGTAAGAAATTCCTCATTCTTGCTTCCCATATATTAAAGTTCCCATTGAGCCTTGGAGCCTCTTCAAATTGATTGTCTTCTATTTTAGTAGTAGATGGAGACACATCTTTAAAAAGATTGGAGACTTTTTTCTTGACTTCACCATTTGTGTTCTAAAGGTCAACCTTCAAGATGTTAAGCTTTGAATGAAGGTATTTGCTTTGATACCAATTGTTGGAAACACTGAGTGGGGGGTGGGTGCTGAATCAATATTTCTTTTCCGACTGTTGTTTTACCAGTTAAAACATATATATTCAGAACACTAGATGAACAACAAGAATAAATGCTTTTATTCATATAAACTGTGCAGTAAAATAGATACAATATATAGATGGTTGCAATTAGTTGCCAAGCACCAACTTGGACTTTGGTGAGGCTCCAACCTCCAGAGCTCCAACTCTATTTCGCCAAGGTACCAATCTTGGACTTAGGAGCACCAACTCCCAAGGACTTCAATCCTTCCATTTCTTGAGACACCAGTCTCAAAGACTCCTATCCTTCCTACTTCTGAGGCATCAACCCCAAAGACTCCAATCCTTCTTACTTCTGAGGCACCAGCCCCAAGGATTCCAATCCTTCTTACTTCTGAGGCACTAGCCCCAAGGACTCCTATCCTTCTTGCTTCTGAGGCACCAGCCCCAGGGACTCCAATCCTACTTACTTCTGAGGCACCAACCTCAAGAGTTCTGACCCAATCTTGTCAAGGTTCATTTGAGAGTAATGTTTTGCTTTCAGAACTCTTCTCTACTGAGTTCTGTCTGATTATAACTTCACTGCAGTCTCCAAGCTACAACATCAATGAAAACTAGTCTTCTTATGAAATAGTCTTCCCAATCCTCCTGCCCACACAGAGTGTCCAGTACCCTTCATGAATTCTGATAATGTCTTGACACAACTTTAGTCAGTGTATTGTTAGCCACACTAAGCTTTGCATAAAGAACAACTTTCTGTTCAAGCTTATGTTCTCTGCTGGCTACTTCTCCCCTTCGACTATCTGCCCTTCGATCCTCATTCTATTTTGCTGGATCCTCTCGCTGCCTCTGTCTCCTCCAGTGTATTTGCACAAAAATGTTCAATAATGTTCAACAGCCAACAACAACACACTGTTCTCTGTTTTACCTATTTTTATTCGTTCCCCATTCCTCTGTTTCTCGATTTCCTCTCTTCACTGGCCCTTTAGCTTCCTCAACGCTCGCTGTCATTTCCTCTGTGCTCGCTTGCTTCTTCAGCTTCTTGGATTTTGGTTTCCTCTCTCTATTCATGCTCACAGGACACGTTGATTCAAATGGCAAGAACCGAATCATACATAGAGAACACATATACAAAAAAAAATTGTAACAACGCTCTCCTTTTTTAATGATGGCAAGCATACACATAGTCAACATAGTTTAATGGACAACCACGTCCCAATTGCAATCACAATTGGCTTGATTTAGCCTCCTGAACTATAGTTCAGGCCTCCCGAACTACCGAGAGCGTTACTGTATTGCATTTCTGCCTCAAAGGCCCGCGCATGGCAAATATCAGAGAGATAATGGTCTTCCCCTTTCGGGACCCAAAAACCCTTCAAAATGCTAAAACTGCGATTTTCCACCTTTTACACAGTTATATGGCTTTTACAGCAGATCCAGATTTGACCGATCGGATGATCAAGATCCAATCGCAGTATCGGCAATTGGCATCACAAGGCTCTCAACTATTGGTTCTTTTCCTTTGGTCCAATGCGATATCGTTGGTTGCTATCGGCGATATGCTGATGCGATATATATATCCCGCTTCGATATGCTGATGCGATACAAATTGGTGATTGCAAGTCATAAGGGTTTGGGCCGCTCGACTTAAGCGATGCGATAACACCGCCGGACCCGATAGTACTCAACACTCCCTTTTATAAACTTTTTATGCCCTTTTGAATCCGCTAAGTGTTTTAGAGCGATTCCCTTTGGAAATGACTCTCGGCATTGCAACGAGGACATACACACAGGGCCGATGCGATTAGGGTCTACAGACCCAATGGCAATAAAACTCCACTCTATAACCACTTGAGGTCCGGATTCTCTGTTAAACGTGTTTTAGCCCGATACTTAGCATATTTTGGATATTTGCTCTGCGGAACCAGAATGAAAGATTGCGCTCACCAATCAATCCTTTTATGCGACAATTCTCTTAAAAAAACATGAAATACACAGGCCTGCATTGATATTGCATGGATTTAAAAGGAAAACCAAACATCTGAGGCCTCCATGGGCTGTTCAACACATCTTACACGCAACACTGTTTTATTACAAATAAACAATACAGAGTCTTGGCCTGAGGCCAGATTACATATATTGTAGTCTTGGCTCTGTGAACTCAGTTTTGGCATATATATATTACATATATATATGGCTCCTCCTGTAGCTCCTCTTGCTCCAATGTGGCTTCTCTGGCTTGGCAGTGTCTTTCAAAGACCTCCTTGCATATATGAATGCCTCTCTTGCTCTGATATCCTGTGATATGCTTTGATCTGCCTCTTTTGGTAACTCCTCTTGCTTATGGCTTGGCTATCCTGATGGACTTGCTCTTGTCTCTTCATGGATCTATTCTATTTCCCCTTGGCTCCATTTCTTCATCTAGTATCTAGAATATTTCCATATTGACATCAATGACAACCTAGGTCAACAAGCTCATCATACATCAGTTAAAAGGAGACATTTGCTAGATGAGGATACTCAAGATCCTCTCTTGCAATATTCATCGAAAGGTTCACCAATCAAAAGGAAGCGAGTGTTTCACCAAGAATTCCAACTTGTAGGAATTCATGGAAGGATGGTATGATGTCAAAAGAAGTGAAGCAGATCAAGGAATTGAAGATCTTTCAATCAAGGAAGCTGTTGAAGGAAGTCTAGATGGCCTAAAGGAAAATGAGCTATGTATGCTTGTACTGATAATGTAGAGCCATGTCATATGGTTTTAGGTAACATGGGTAAATGCTCTATCTCGAGAGCATGATCAAAAGAAAGGATCTCCTCCTTTGAAAGGATGCAGGAAGGCATGGGTCACACATCGACTAGATGAAATCAACATAATATGTCCTCATATGAAATATGAATGGTTGATGAAATTTGGAGGAACTCTGATTGGAAGTTCTAGGAAAAGAAATGTGTGAAGAAAGGAAGAGATCATGAAATATGCAACTATGGAAGAGGCGATCAACATCCAAGGATTGAAAGATTTGACTATGATATTTCCATGAAAGATATGAAGACCCCGATGAAAAAGAAAGAGACCCTTGACAATATATATCTTTTGGAGATGTGTCAATATGTATGCCAAACGCTGATGCAAATAGAAAGATGTCACGATGAAAGACCATCACAAAGGTAATTTTGATTTAATGTTCATTTCTTATTTTTAAATGATATCTGGATGGGCTTATGCGACGCTGCTAAGGGAAGAACTGTGGAAGTCTTCTACAACCGACAATCATGTGGTAGGATGAAAGGTCCTCAAGGAAACATGATATGAAGAAGGCAACATGGCATGAAGGAAGGCCAAATACGGACTAATGGATCACTTTCCAATGAAAGAAATGATGACATGACTCATGGATGAATCTGATGGATGGTCTTTTGCCTACGAAGAAGTCCCGAAAGATGTAAACTCTATGACAAAGAAGAAATGTATGACATCAAAGGAAGGAGTCCTGCAAGCAGCTAGTTGTGCCATGATCTACACCTGAAGAGCTGCTAAAAGCAAGTCCTTGGTCAAGAGGGAGCTTGGGTACACTCCTATTTATAGGAATGGGTACATTCCTTTAGTGGAATGGGTATGTCCTCCCTAAGTTGAGAGGGAGAGATATACACATCATTTTTGTCTTCACTTGGGAAGACATAATGGAGAATTGGGTAAATATTTGGCATTCAATACTCTTTGAGGATGAGTTAGGGCATCCAAGATAAGAGTAGTTGTAGATGACCGATATTCTTTACGAACTCGGAATCCAAGATAAGAATAGTCCTAGTGGAACATACCTTGAGAGAACTCGGGTGGGGTATGTTCTGAGAGAGGCACTGAAGAGGGTGTATATACATCATTGGTCTTACTGTTGGAAATACTAAGAAGAGGGGTGAATCAATATTTCTTTTACTAGTTAAATTAGTTATATTTAGAACACAAAATGAACAATAGGAATAAATGATTTTATTAATATGATCTTCACAATAAATTAGGTACAATATATATAGGGCTCTAACCCTTAATCAAGACACCGATCTTCAATTCCCAGGCTCCAACCTGTTGCCAAACACCAACTTGGTCGTTTGTGAGGCTTCAACCTCTAGGGCTTCGACCCTATCTTTATCAAGGCACCAACCTTGGATTTAGGAGCACCAACTCCAAGGACACCATCCTTCCAATTCCGAGGCACCAAATCCAAGGGCTCCGAGCCTATCTTGTCAAGGCTTCAACCTTGGATTTAAGAGCACCAACTCCAAGGACACCAATCCTTCCAATTCTGAGGCACCAACCCCAAGGGATCCGACCCTATAGTTTTTCTTTGTCAAGAAATGTTTTGATTGTATTACACTGCTCTCAAAATCTTCTTCATGATGTTCTATCAATCTACAACTTCACTGCTACATTAATGACAACCTGTCTTCATAAGAAGGGGTCTTCACAATTCTTCATATTGCCCAAACAGAGTTTGCAGAGTTACCTCATGACGATCAAATAGCCATCATGATCTCCAATAATGTCTCCAAGATTTGCTGAAGCTTTCAGACAAGATATCTGCGCTAAGCCTCAATGTATGCACAAAAGAAATTCTTTGTTTTCAAGCCTTTGTTCTTATTGTCGCAGTAACTGCTTTAGGAGTGATTGTCACGGTATCTTACTTCCAAGGATTAAACTCACAAATACTTCAACGCTGGTGTTGTCTATTGCTCCCTTCAACTGATGACTGATGAAATCTTACTTCACTCGTTCGAGGTCATACAGATCTTCACAAATTTTTTTTCTTCAGGTTGCGGTCTGTATTCTTCTAATTCATCACAGGTCCGCGCCTTTCAAAGATTAATCCAATCAACAGAGTTTCTTGACCTTCGACTTCCTTTTTTCCTGTTGGACCTTCGGCTTCCTTCCTTGTTAGGGTTCAACCCTAACCCCCTTATTTATGTAATAGGGTCGAGTCATAGTTATAGTAGTTAAAGAGTCAACAAAGCCTATTATTAATAATTGTAAGTGGTTGACCCGCATTTAAAGAAAAGGACCCCCATTTAGTTGCAAACGGGCCATGGTATTAGATAGATGGTATTAAGAGAACCATGCTACTAACCCATGGTATTGGGTGTATGAATCCTATATAAAGGATAGAGACTCCCCATTGAGGAGCATCGTGTCTTATTTTGTAATGGAGCCCTGCTCTATTGGAGGTTGGCCCCTCGAATAGGCAAGTGAACATTGCTTTCATCTCTGAATAATAAAATACATGTTGTTATTTCTCATTTTGTTCTGTATTCTGGATTGTGTTTCTTCATATATTTGGTATTCTGGCATCTTCTCGCAGGTCAAGAGCATAACAAGTGGTATCATAGCGCTTTCCAGGGGTGGTGGTATCTCCATTTTTAGCAGATTTTTTTTTTTTGGCTAGAGACGTGTTTCAGTGTCTTTAAACCATTGGATCTATCATTGAGCGCATAAACCTGCAGATTTGGGGAGGCATGCACGCAAGAAATACAAGAGGTGGTCAAGCTTGTTGGACTCCCTTGTAACCCCTGTGGGTACCCCTTCGAGTAGTAGCGCATTAGACAGAACCGCACACAGACTGTCTTCCATGTACCCTATGGGTATATCAGAAGCCCCCTAAGCTCACTTGAAACTTTGCCGTAGATAAATCGTCGGCCTTGGGGAGATTACTCGCGCGTACGATAGGGTAGTTGGGTAGTACGACTAAGGGTATGGTTGATCCTCCTTAGTTAGTGCCTTGAAAGATTGGGCCGAGTACCACTATTGGACCCTTATGTATATTGCGATCTGTAGCACCTGACACTCCTTGAGACCATAGTTCCCTTGTCTCTCTAAAGATCGCCCATTATCTTCTTTGCCAACTCAGATCTAGCAGTTGGGGTTCTGTCGTCGCTGTAACAATCAGATCAACCAGTTCAGGGTCTACCGCCACAGTACCATTCAGATCTAGTAGCTGGGGTTCTGTCGCCGCTGCAATCCAACTCACATTCAACAGTTGAGGGTTTTACAGACAGACCTAACCATTTGTGTAGGGAGGCTTGTGGCTCCTATACCCTGGGGCGATTTTTGCAGGACATTGGGCAGGATTAACTTTTTTGGAAATTGGCCATTGCAGTATTGATAAGCAGAGTAAAACTCCTCTCGAGTAAAAAAAAAGAGGCCCTCCTGGGACGCTTATAAGAGACTTAGCCCATAAGAATCAAGACGACGAGCTGAGCGAGGTGGTACCATTCATTTGCCAGCTTCAATTTTCGGGTGGTCCCAAATTTTTTCAAAGTGACGACAAGTGGCCTAGATCTGTGTATAGTAGAAACCAGAGCTCAAGCCATGGCCAATGAGAAGATTGAGAACATTGAAATTTTTTTGGCTTCTTTAATGGACCAGATAAAGACATTAACAGACACAGTCACAAAGGGAAAGTCGATGTTACAATCGGAGGCATATGGTTTTAATGAAGATCTTGAAGGAGAATCTAGCCATCATCTTCACTTCCATGGAAATCACCAACATTCCCACCCTCACCCACCCAAGTTGGACATGTACAAATTTGATGTCTCTAATCCGGCAATATGGGTAGCACAAATGGACCAATATTTCACTCTGAACAACATCGTAGATGATGACACTAAACTACGTGTGGGAGGCCTTTACTTGGACCAAAAAAGATGGTAATGGTGGCAGTGGCATCAGAAATACTATCCAAGGACAATTACTTGGTAGGGGTTCGCAAAATCCATTTGTGACTGCTTTGACCGTGAATCTAATTTCGTCTTACTAAGGTCAGACGGACAGGTACAATAAACGACTATATTACAACCTTTGACACATTGGCCTTCTGCACAGTAGGTCTGGGAGATGAATTCTACTTGGAATGTTTTATAAGTGGTCTCAAAGAAGCCAACCAAGCCCACATCCGGATGCACCACCCATCCACATGGATGGAAGCTTGCACAAAGGCTATCGAAATGGAATGTGCTTTAGTGGCCTAGTCGCCCCGTCCACATTTCATAGCTAAGGGACGCCCCACCCAGGCTTAGGGCACTACCCAAACACTTAAGGTTCAAAAGGTGTCCCCCGCAGAAATGGCTGAAAGAAGAAAGAAAGGATTGTGTTACTACTGTGATGACAAATACTCTCCGGGGCATAAATGCAAGGAACCCAAATTCTTTCAAATTGATGCTACTGATCACAGTGCATCTGAGGAAGCCCCACCCTTTGAGGGATCAAAGGAGGAAGATGAGGACAACTAACGGGATAATGAGCTCCCAGCTATGCCAAATGAACCAGTTATATCGCTCCATGCTTTGGCAGGCATTTCTTCTCCCCAAACTCTCAAAATCAGAGGTTTTATTAAACATCGCCCTGTAGTAGTATTGATTGATAGTGGCAACATGCATAACTTTATCCATTAGTGAGTCACTGAAGCTGTTCATTGTTTTGTCAGAGCAGCCTCTAATTTCCATGTCTAGATTGCTGATGGGGGGACAATGAAATGTGAACGTAGTTGTGAAAATATCAAACTTCAGATGGGAGATTACCACCTAAAGACCCACATGTTTGCCATCAACATGGGTGATTGTGACATTGTCTTGGGTGCTGAATGGCTCCGCACACTAGGCCCAATCATAATGGATTTCTAGGAGTTATATATGAGCTTTAAGTAGAATGACCACATGCATACCCTTTGTGGACTCCAGGTTGGTACTCCTTCTATCATCAGCTCACATCGAATGGAAAAGTTATTAAAAAAGGGCCATTATGGAGTTATCGCCCAATTCAATGCTATCCAGGCCATCGAGCCCACTACTCTCCATATTCATCTTGAGATGCAATAGGTCTTAAACAACCACTCGTAGGTCTTTGACAAACCTAACGAGCTTCCACCCTCTAGAGGGGAACATGATCATAACATCACTTTGGTCCCAGGGGCACAACCACCGAATGTGCGCCCATATAGATAACCTTTTGCCCAAAAGAATGAAATTGAAAAATCATCAAGGAACTCTTGGAAGCTGGTGCCATTCGTCCTAGCATTAGTCCTTATTCATCACCTGTTTTCATGGTACTCAAGAAAGATGGGGAATGTTGCATGTGTCCAGACTTCAGGTCCCTCAACAAGCTCACGGTCAAAGATAAATTCCCTATCCTTGTTTTTTGATGATTTGCTGGATGAACTAAATGGCGCTGAATTGCTTACCAAGCTAGATCTTCGCTCGGGCTATCACCAAATATGCATGAAAGAAGTAGACATTCCTAAGATTGATTTTCAAACTCATGAAGGTCATTATGAATTCTTGGTCATGCCGTTTGGTCTCTGTAATGCCCCATCCACTTTTCAGAGCCCCATGAATCACCTGCTCAAACCATATCTCAGAAAATTTGTCCTCATTTTCTTTGATGACATTCTCATCTATAACTTCACCTGGGAAAAACATCTTCAGCATGTAGAACTGCTCTTGCAATTGCTCTGGAAGCATAAATTATTTGTCAAATTGTCCAAGTGCTCTTTTGGCATGTAAGAAGTCGAGTATTTGGGCCACATTGTGGGGTGTGAAAGTGTCAGGGTGGATCCCAAAAAGATCCAGAGAATGCAGGATTGGCCCCAACCAAAGACCTTGAAGAGTTTGAGAGGATTCTTGGGTCTCACTGGCTACTATCACAAATTTGTCCGCAATTATGGTTGCATTGTTAGACCCCTCACTCACCTTCTCAAGAAAAAATCATTCCTCTGGACTGATGAAGCACAACAGGCGTTTATGGCTCTCAAATAGGGCATGTGTTCCACTCCCTTATTGAAACTACTCGACTTCACCAAATCTTTTGTGATTGAATGTGATGCTTTAGGTACGGGTATTGAGGCTATCTTAATGCAGGAAGGTCGACCCTTGGCTTTCACCAGCCAAAAACTAAGTGGGAAACATTTGGAACAATCTACCTATGAGAAGGAGATGATGGCCATCTTACATGTAGTGGATACCTGGCGACCATTCTTATTGGGACGGCGTTTCCAAATCTGCACAGACCATCAAAGTCTCAAATGTTTTTTGGAGCAACGACTACCCTCGCCACAACAAAATAAATGGCTAGCCAAAATGCTGGGATATGATTATGAGATAATTTATAAGAAAGGGCACGAAAATGTTGTAGCAGATGCTTTATCATGCCAATTTGAGGAAGACAACACCCTGCTAGCAATCTCTCTTCCCATTCTAGATTGGATTGAAGAAGCCCGCAAGGAATGGTTTTCACATCCTTCACTCTCCCATCTTATTAATAACTTGCGAGTAGATCCTAATTCCACAGTGGGCTACTCTTGGAAGGATGAGATTCTTTGCTACAAGGATAGAGTAGTGATATCACTGTCATCCACCCTCAAAACGCGCATTTTGGTAGAGTTGCACTCATCTCCCACTGTAGGCCATGCAGGCTTTCAGAAGACTTATGCTTGCACTTGTCGTTCCTTCTTTTGGATAGGCATGAAAACTGATATTCTTACTTTTGTAGTTGAATGTGATGTATGTCAATGCCACGAAGGAGAAACAATCAAGTCCCTGGGCACTCTACAGCCATTGTCCATCCCTGCCTCAATGTGGACAGATGTTTCTATGGATTTCATTACTGGTCTTTCGAAGTCAGGCAAAAAGTCAGTCATCATGGTGGTTGTGGACAGACTTTCTAAGTATGCTCATTTTTGCGCCCTACTCCACCCATTTACCCCCACTTTGGTGGCTTAATCTTTCATGGACCAGATCTTCAAACTCCGTGGCATGCCCACTTCCATTGTGTCTAATCGTGAACCGATCTTCACCAATAACTTTTGGCAGGAACTTTTCAAACTACAAGGCACCCAAATCCAACTAAGTACTTCCTATCATCCCCAAATTGATGGTCAAACTGAAGCAGTCAACAAATGTTTGGAGACCTACCTCAGGTGCTTCACTTCAGAAAAGCAACATCAATGGGTACAGTGGTTACCTCTAGCTGAATGGTCGTATAATACTAACTATCATGCTGCCACCAAGATGACTCCATTTGAAGCAGTTTATGGTCAACTCCCCCCTTCACCTACTTCTTATATCTTTGGATGCTCTAAGGTGCAAGCAATGGATCAACTCCTACAAAACCATGCAACCATGCTAGCTCGTCTCAAAGATAATATCCATCAAGCTCAAAATCGCATGAAGCAATAGGCAGACCATCATTCAGAGCACACATTTCAAGAGGGGGATTAGGTATTCTTGAGGCTGCAACCATACAAGCAAACATCACTCAAAGACAAGGGCCGTTAGAAGTTATCTCCAAAATTCTACGGACCTTATCTAATACTTCAGCGCATTGGAGAAGTAGCCTACAAGATAGCCTTGCCACCCACTGCAAAAATCCATCGTCTTCCATGTATTATGCCTCAAGAAAGTGGTGGGTAACAATTGCAGAATTCAAACCAGTCTACATGAATTGGATTAAGAAGGTTCAATTTGGCTCCAACCTGAACAGGTCCTCGACACACAAGAACAACATCTACACGGCCGCACGATCAAGGAAGTCATCGTCAAATGGAAAGACACCTCTCCAGAAAATGCGACTTGGGATCCAACCACTATTCTTCAGCAATTTCCGCAGCTTTAGCCTTGAGGACAATGCTGTTTTTATGGGGGAGGGCATGTTAGGGTCCAACCCTAACCCCCTTATTGATGTAATAGGGTCGAGTCATAGTTATAATAGTTAAAGAGTCAATAAAGCCCAGATTAATAATTTTAAGTGGTTGACCCACATTTAAAGAAATGGACCACAATTAGTTGCAAATGGGTCATGTTATTAGATAGATGGTATTAAGAGAACCATGGTATTGACCCATGGTATTGCATGTATGAATCCTATATAAAGGATAGAGACTCTCCATTGAGGAGCGTCGTTTCTTATTTTGTAATCGAGCCCTGCTCTATTGGAGGTTGCCCCCTCGAAGAGGCAAGTGAACATTGCTTTCATCTTTGAATAATAAAATACACACTGTTATTTCTCATTTTATTCTGTGTTCTAGGTTGTGTTTCCTCATATATTTGATATTCTGACATCTTCTTGTAGGTCAAGAGCATAACTTTCCTTCCCGCTTGACCTTCGCCTTTTTATGTGTCTTCAAGTTCACAAGTTGTGAAATGTTACTTTTTCTCTATATATAATGCACAAAACTCTGTTTCTCAAGTGAAGGCCAGTGACGAAAACCTGTCATCGGATGCAAAGAACTTGCCATTAAGGCATGCAAGCTCTAAGGTATTGAGAGAGATTTTCTAAGTCATCTTTCTGAATAATGAGTTGAAGTCGACAAGAAGTGACCTGTCAAAGGAGAGTCATAATGAGTCCCTCATCATCGACACGAAACAAGGAATAAAGTGGAATGAAATGAGTAGGACCCAAGACTGTAGCAAAGAGTCAAATAATGTATAGGTAATTGACGCAGATAGGACTTCTCTTGAACATATTGGGGACATGACCCCGGAGTGTGGCAGCATTTGACTCAAAATAGGACCAAGGGTCATAATGACGAAATGAAATAGTCAAATGGAAGGCAAAAATGGATCACCCAAACCCAGGAGGACAAGTGACTGAGTGAGGATATTTCAAACCCGACATGAGAGTAGAAGAGTGTCATGTTCAAGAGCGACATGCTACTTAAACAAAGGATGTTTCACCTTCATTTTCCCCCCACTATTTCTAGCGAGTACCTCTTTATTTTTACACAAGCTTGAAGGGGATAACATGTGCTTGTCATGTAAGTTCATTCTTCGAATGAATCCATCCTAGTGAGTTTTACGAGTCCTAGGAAGGATAAACTTAGTCTCATCATGGTGGTGAGTCTTTCATCATAAAGTTTTAATGAGTCCGACGTAAGAATAATTCAGGGTTTCTTTCACATTTAGAGAGTTTGAAAAATAGACAAAAAAGAAAAGTCCATTATGTCCCTTTTCATAATTTGTCTCTCGAATCCAAAAAGGTAGAAAACAATATCCGAGAGAACCTCTTGATCATGTCGATCAAGGTGTACATTTTTCGTAAATAGTCAATATCATCCCGAAAAAGGGGTAAATGTATACTGAGACGATGTCAATTCATTTAATTTAACGAGTTCGAAAAGACAAGTACTCGACAATATTTTCATATTTTTGGAGTTTGAAAAGAGCTGAAAGGGGACTCCACTTGGAGGAATGAGTGGTATAAAAAGATAGAAATTGGTTTTGGAAATGATTGAACTGCTCAAAACGTGTAATGGTCAAGATGCTGGCTAATAAGACCACTCATCGCATATGTTCCTCAGGCAAGGGTAAAACAACCAAGTGAAAGCGTATGATTGCCCAACGAGATGGTGGTGATGGAATGGAACAACCAAGGCTCATTTAGCAAAAATTGGCTGATAAAAATGACAATCACAAGATGTAAAGAGGGAATGGTTTCATTTTTACACAAGCTTGAAACACGGGAAACTATGCTTTAGTATACTTGAGGATGGTTTCATTTTTTCACAAGTTTGAAACGTGAGGAAAAACTATGCTTGGATTTGGTTTCATTTTTACACAAGGTTGAAACAAAGATAAACTATGCTTGAGATAAGTTTGCATGCCCCCAACATGATGACTCAATTCAAGGTACATGTCCCCCAAGCTTCATTGCATTCACCTAAGTGTATGGAATGAAGGTTCACGTATGAGATCAAGTGAAAGGATCGACTCGGATTTTATGAGATCTAATCAAAGAATCAAATTGGAAGGGGATTTGTTTCATTTTTAAACGAGCTTGACACAGGAAAAGAACCCTGCTCAAGATATCTTGTTTCATTTTTTACTGAGCTTGACTCAAGTAAAAGAACTCTGCTCATGGATACCTGTTTCATTTTTTAACGAGGTTGACATAGTAAAAGAACTATCATTATATTCCTTGTTTCATTTTTTAAGGAGCTTGATACAAAACAAGGAACTCTGCTCCAAAATCCTTGTTTCATTTTTTAACGAGTTTGACACAAGACAAAGAACTTTTCTCCATGATCCTTGTTTCATTTTTTAATGAGTTTGACACAAGCCATGGAACTCTGATCCATGATCCTTGTGATCATAGAACAAAAGAGGCCATGGCTTCCAAGAGGTTCTCGTCAGATGGGATCACAACACTCTGGAAGGGATACATGTTCAGGGATCCAATGGAAAAATTGGGCTCCAATGCCCCTAGTACATGGCGTACTACATCACCTACTAGATTATCATTAGACGTGGGGATGGAACTAGGGGTCATGTAATTAACCTGTGGTGGGGGGGATACCGCTTGTATATAAGAACCATTAGGGATGATGGTTGAGTGGGAGTTGATTTAGGACCAATGAAAGTAAGATGATCAATGATCACAATGCTTCCTTCATTTGGGAAACACATAACTCGAAAGAGGGAAGAAACAAGAGCTCCCATGACATAAACATAGTCACAACTAAAGAGTATGTTAAAATCTAAGGGGCCTTGGACAACCATCACATCTATATAGACAATCTTTACTCCCAAAGTAATAGGCAACTTAGGAAGGATCCCTAACGAATGATTGGTTCCTCTGTTAAAAGCTAATAGATTCTGGGTGATGGGGACAAGATGAAGATAACCTAAATCTTGCCAAGCAGTTGAGAACATAATACTAACAAATGTGCCTTCGTCTATGACTATGCTAGGTACAACCATATGGTAACCTTGTACTGTAATATGGAAAGGCACATAAGACGGAAGGTGATATCTTTCCAGTCGACTCTAATCAAAATAAGTGACTAAACTACCCAGAGGGGGTGTCGTAGGAACGTGAGAGCTACCCTGTTGCTCGATGGGAACATGAGAAATACTCTCATGCACCTCAGGAACAAGAACCCTCCAGTTCATTCGAAACTGAAAGAACCTGATAGTATGAGGTTCACTCTTTATAGGAAAGGTATGGTTAACTGAAGGTGGGGTCAAGTATACTGTTTTCTCAATCAATGGTTGGTCGAGAACGGACTCACGAGACTCACTTTCAGAGAGACTGGGATTGACCAAAGATGACTTTCGATCAAACACAAGATCAACTAGTGGAGGATCAGGGGAGAGCTTTCGATGCCGAGCCGGAAGACGAGGTTGAGAAGTTGTAGGGTTTTCCAACTCTTTGGAAGCTTCATCCATAAGAGGACAAAGATGAATGGGATGATTACCTTCACACAAATTACAGGGAAATTTGAATTTTTCCTTTTTCCCATAGGCTTTACTGTTACTATTTGAGGGTTTGTCACCAGCATGATCGCCAAAGGCTGATGACAAGGGTTGATGTGAACATGTGGACCACTCTTCTAAGACCTTGGGAATACCAGGACAATTCCGAAGAAGGTGGTCACCCTTACATAACATGCAAGGGAGTTTTACTTTTCGAGGCTTGTTGGAATATTTTTCTTCATTATTTTAATCCGTAGCAATGACTGCTTGGTTGCCCCCTTGCTTATTTTTCTTCTTCTTCTTCATCATCATCTTCTTCTTCTTCTTAGCTTCCTAATTACTAGAATCCAGACTTTCACCAACCTAAGAGGAAGAACAACGTGAAGAAACAGGCAAAGAAGGCAAGGGGTCAACTTTAGGATCAACATGAGGTTGATCTTGTTCAGGGGGAGGAGAAGTTGGTTGAAAAGCAGTTTGGACACTCGAAACCACCGAGGTTGAAAATAACCAAACTCGCAGACCAATGGTCAATCCAGGAAGAGACAACGTCGCTATATAGGGAGCACCAATATTTCCAAAAGAAGGAACAAGAGTAGGATTCCCATCAGAGGGGTTTCCTTGACTGGTAAACTCAAGAAATGTTGCCATTGGTATCAACCTAAGATCTACTAAGGAGTATTTCCACAGGAAGGATGTGTTTCGTGGTCAATTAATTTTAGAATTTGAAACGAAAACTTTGCCTTTTCATGTTTGAAGAGTCCAGAAAAGGAAAAAAATATGATTCTAGTCACTTTTGATGGTTTAGCGAGCTTGAAAGGACAATTTCTCGATGATCTTTTCAAATTTAAAGAGTCAGAAAAGATTGAAATGACCACTTAGGTGACTCTGGGCAAAAGGAGTACTAAGTAACCGTGAACTGCAATATACACCTCAGTGAATAAATTTACCAAGGACTTGACGTACTTGCAGGAAATCTTGCCGAATGCTGTGTTTGGTGTATCATGTTTACACGGATGCAGACTCAACTTCCTATGGATAAAGGCTTGCAACCTATGAGGGTCTCTCTTTATATACTCGACAATATGACGCGCACAAGTCCGTGCTAGCGCTATCTTATGAAAAAGCAAACGACAACCGCTGAGTTTTATGGAAGATGGAGCATGTCTTTAGCCTAGACCACTATGTATGAACTTTAATGTTTCAAATGCTCCTTAGTTTAATTGATAGATTTTAAGTTTATCTTCAATTAAGTTTCAGTTTTGAGGATCAAAACGATGTCACCTGAACACCTATGGTGCAACTATATAAGAAAATGAAATTTTCCACTTCGATGAGAGCTAGACTAACCAAGGGAATAAATTTCAATCAATAATGCATCATGCAAAATGCCTTCCACTAACTCTCACTTTCGTCTTCCAAACGCAATGGAAAAAGTAAAAATGATTTTCAGTTTTCACTATCCTAAATGCAACTTTTTCAAAAGCAAAATGGTTTTACTTTACTAAGATGCATTTAGATGAATTATGCTTTTATTTTTGTTTTGAATGATTTGATGCACCTAATACAGTTTTTATCTTTTAATCACTGAAAAGTGTGATCTATTTTCAATGATGAATTTCAAAAAATGACTTTTCAATGCAATTATCCTAATGAATTTTCACGAAAAGTAAATTTCGAAATACAGGCTAAAACAAATGCAAAACGATGTTTTCAACGAATTCTACAGAAAACAACACTCAATCAATCAACAAAACAAATATTTTAATGACATCAACAAGCAATAAGCAATGACCAATGACTAGAAACCCTAGGATTCAGTCAGATTTCACTTCGAAGCCAACAAGACAAATTTTGCAAATCAATCAAGGCAGTCAATCAAAACATTTGCAAATCCAAGCATACATGATGGGAAAAGACCTTAGGGGCCAAGACACACTGGATTCTTAGGAAGAAACCTAAAAAGTTCTCACATTCAAGGATCATCGCCACTTTATATACCAAACCCGCGATTATCGCTACTTTGCATAGGAAAATCTGTGATGGCATCACTACTTTGCATAAAAAAAGTAGTGATGATTTCAACGCGACCAAATAATGAAGAAAAAAGTTTCACCACGACTGTAAGGCTAAAAAATGCGATGCCATTGCGACTATTAAGGCTAAACCAACGATGGACGAGGAATATTGGAAAAAAATAAAAATATTCCAAGAAACAATGGAGACTTAGAACTCTAAGGCAGTAATCAATGATGATATAAATCCAGACTGATGCAGACAAGCCAAAAAATCGACAATTGGTCAAACTAGTAAAAAGATTAGGGTGAAGGATTGGATGGAAATGATCATAGGCTCCCCAGTGGAGTTGCCATTTTGTTGACAAGGTTAATCCTCTCTGCGAACAAAGACGATCCCTCTAGACCAATGAGTGGGTCTAGCAACTGAAGTGACAATCAACTAGACATCTTCCTAGATTAAAATTGAAAAGAAGAATGAAGGGGATGGCCTACCTCATTATGCTATTCTGATTTCTTTTGTTGAGTACACTAAATTGCTTGTGTCACGAGCTTGTTCCTGTTTCTCTCAATGTCTATGTACCTACACAAGTGATCAAGGCACAACAAAACATACCAAAACAAATAACAAATCCAAAAGCAACCTACTTAGCTAATCAAAGAATGTCAAGCTAAATGATACATGAACATATACATTTCGGGAAGATGAACCAACAATTGTATATTATTAGGAAATAAAGCGAAGCTTACAACCAAAGACTTAATGTTGATAGGCTCTCCTTGAGTGGTAATTCAAGTCCAAGCCAAGAACTCTCCCAACACTCCTCCAAGTCAAATGAATAGCCTCTAGGCACAAGCTTAGTATAAGGGTGCAAATAGACATAGACCAACCAACCATTTGGGAATGGGAGAGGATGAATATATAGGCTGGGAAAGGGAGTTAGGACCTCTCCAAAGATAGGATTAGGCCCTCACCTCAAGCAGGTAGCTCATAGAGATAAGACCAAGAGGCCAAGTTGGGAGAATTCGACCTCATCTACACTGAACAACCTCCATCTCGCCGCTCTGGAAGCTTCTAGATCACGAAGCTTTTCATCCTCTTTGGGAAAATTGCCTTTTTGGGATCATCGCGGGTATACAAGTAAACAGAGCGATGCCATCGTGGGTCGAGTATAGTGCAACACATGATCATCGCGATTTTTGGCCTCATAAGAGCGATGATCCTCAAATTAGGGTTGAAGAGCTATATCCTTCAGGGGAAGCTCTAGGCATTTTCCAATCAATGTCTTAGAGAGGATCTGAATTGCATATATGAATGAGTACACTGCATAATTGTCATGTTTCAGGCACTTCGGGGTATGTCACAGGGAAGTGCAGAAGGTGTGACAAAATACTATGTAATCATAAGGGGTATGCACTAACAGAAGGAATATACTACGAGAGACCTTCACCCTAGTAGCTAGATATACCTCTATCAGATCTGTTATATCCCTAGCAGCTCAAACGGAATGGGAGATTCACCAAATGGATGTCAAGACAACATTCTTGAACGTGGTGATAGAAGAAGAGGTGTATATAGAACAACTTGAAGGCTTCGAGACTCATGAAAAGAGAACTCATGTATGCAGGTTAAAGAAAGCCTTGTATGTGCTCAAGCAGACACCCATAACATGGTATGGTCAGATTGATAACTACTTGTAGCAATTGGGATTCATCAAGAAGGATGCTGATCCCAATCTCTACTATCTACTGGTCAAGAATGAGCCACTTATTCTGGTATTATATGTGGGTGACTTATTTCTAACAGGGTTATCTAGGCTCATAAAGGTTTGGAAGAAGAATATTGAAGCAGAATTTGACATGAAGGATCTGGGGTTGATGCATTATTTTTTAGGGTTGGAATTTTGGCAAAAGAATGGGGAGATCTTCCTTAGGTAAGGAAGATACGCTACAAAGGTTCTGAAGAGATTCATAATTTAGGATTTCTGGCCCATGGCTACGCCTATGATCACCAACTGAAAGAAAATAGATGTATTAGGAGACAAGGAAGTGGACCCCACCTTGACAGACAACTCATTGGGTTGCTTATGTATCTGGTCAACACTAGGCCAAACATTTGTTTCGTTGTCAACACCCTTAGTCAATTCATGGTGGAACTGAAAAGGGTACATTGGGAAACATCTAGGCACATTCTTAGATATGCGCGTGGAACAGTCAAATATGGGTTGAAATACACTTGGGGAGATGACACCAGATTGAACGATTCACAGATGCAAATTGGGAAGGTAGTTCAGTAGACTGGAAAAAGTACCTCCTTGTATTGCTTCAGCGTTGGATCAGAAATGATCTCTTAGTGTAGCAAGATGCAGAAGTTGGTAGCTCTGAGCTTAGCAGAAGAAGAATATATGGCAGCCAACACAACTACATGCGAAGCTATATGGCTTAGAAAATTGCTTGTGAGTTGTCCACGAATAGGATGGAAGTGACCAGTGTTTTCTGCGATAATCAAAGTTGTATCAAACTCTCTGAGAATCTAGGTATTCATGATTGGTCGAAACACATTGATATCATATGTCACTTTATCAGAGATTGTGTTCAGCGTGGGGCAGTACAACTGTAGTATGTCCCGATAGGAGATCAGGTAGCCGACGTACTCACAAAGGCTCTAGGAAGAGATAATTTCTAGTTCAGGGAGCAGATGAGTATGGTCGAGAATCCGTTTCAATAGAAGAAACATATGATTTCTTAGTTGCAACAATAATCGATGAGAGGGAGTTGTAGTCTAGATGCAATAGTTAGCAACAGGATGCAAGGACAACAACAACATAAATGCAACATTTGTGCAGTAGTTGGTGGGCAGTGATGTCAGACATCAGCAATGTAGAGGGAGATGTTACAAAGTCAGGATGATGCTTCAATAGGTTGTATTATTAGAGCACATTCCTCGCTAAGAGGGAGTGTTGGATTTTGGTAGCATCAAATGTGCTCTAAGCCTCAAAATTTGCAGGGAGGCTAGGACACATGTATTCCATAATACCCATAAATCGTTTTGGGAAATTCCACCGAAGACAATTTTATTAAAATAGTTAATTATTTTTAATGGATGCTTGAGTCTAAACTTAGGAAATTAAAATAATTAAAGGGTATTAATTAAACTGGGGGTGAAACTTCTAGAAGAAGACGAGGATCAAGTCAAAATTATCTGAGCCATTGATTAGAATCTAATCTGGGCCGTTGATTGATCAATGAGAGGATTATAAGGAGGACTTCGATGGGAATTTGGAAGATACACCAAGAATATATTTAGCTGCCTAAGTAGATCGATTTTCTCACTGGCTTAAGTTCGGCAACAGGACATCAAATTAGAGGGTGAGTTGCAGAAGAGAGAGAGAGAGAGGGTATCAGCAATATTCGAGAGTGCAGGAAACGACAGGAAGAGGCAGTGCAGAAGAGGGATGCATATCTCCCACGTAGAGGCAGTGACGCAGGGACATCACAATCATTGCGCAGAGGGTGATGCAGTTTGGCTAGCGTAAGGGAAACAAGTCCTCTCAGGTGTTAAAAATTCACTATAGAGTGGAGAAATTTGTTTGTAAAATTTATCTCAGTGATTCTTCTTCTATTTTGCTATATGTAGATTGTACATGAAATTTTGTTGAAGAATAATAAAAAGAAACCCTCATCTGCTGCACCAGTTTTCCCACATTGGGTTTTTCCAGAAACAATTGTCCAAAAATAATTGTGTTAATGTATTATTGTTGTGATGGTATTTTCCTTATATTTATTTTCTGGAGTAATTAATTTGTGAAGACTGCAGTGTATGTATTTCAATATTTTCTGTAGACAACTGCAAAAAAATTTGTTTTAGTAATTCAACAAATAGAAGAAATATTATCAGTTGCTATTGTATGATTTGGAATTTCCAGATTTTGACATCTATGGCATGCCTTGCCACCCCAAAAAGCACCTCCCGAAGTTCGACCCGGAAAGGGAACCTCGACTGATGATCATATCAACAATTTTTACCTAGCCTTACAAATGATAAGGGTGCAACATGATGACATGGATTGCCATCTCTTCCGTCATATTTTCGAGAATAAAGCCGTGACCTAGTATCGCTCACTTCCCGTGGCATCCATTCGAACTTAGGAAGAATTATAGAAGACATTCCTTGATAAGTTTTCAGAAGACAAGATGCCTTCCATGCTCCTGACTGAACTAAGCGTGTTGACATGCCATAAGAAGGAAAAGGGGAAGGATTTTAACCAACGATTCACCACCATCTTGAATAAATTTTCAACGGACGTGGCTCTAAACGATTCTATTACTGTCGACTATTACACTAGGGCCCTCCCATGGGATATCACTGTGTTTGTCAAATGTGAATATAAAGCCACCTTGGTAGAAAATTTCGTGATAAATATTGTGCTAGAGAAATATATGATATCCATAAGCACCCTTGAGCACAATTCTCGAGAGGAAGCTAAGTCATCGGGAAAGAAAACTCAAGCCTCAACTAGCAAGTCCACTAACAAAGAAAAGGATTCCTTCAATTTCGAGGGGTTCGCCAAATCCTTGAAACAATTGATGAATGAGGTTTTTGTGTTGAAAAGAAAGACTAATGAGTCCTCCTCGGGGAGAAAATCAACCAAACCTTTCTTTCGAAAGACCAGTAAACCACCCACAAAATCATCTCAAGGTTCTAATACAAATTTCAATGTAGAAGAGCTAGGAAAAGACAACTTTTTCACTTTCCACCAAGCTTCTCATTTCGAGAAGACTTGCCCGCAACAGATCCACAACATGATTACTATGGTGACCCAAATCTTAGAAGATCAAGCCATAGGGGAAGGTGAGGAAGAGTCAAATGACCCAGAAGAAGAAGCCACCCCTCTCGATCAGGACGCTCCTTCTATTGTTCTAACATTTGAAGACATCCGCAGGGGAGAGGTATAATCCCTTTAAGAAGCTAATGTAGGAGACCCTCCTCCCACTAAACCTCTAACTTACAAACTTAGAAGCAACGGGCCAATATCAGACTCTACCCCAGAAGAAAATAAAAGGAATTTATTGAGGGTAGTCCTTCCCCCTAATATCCCAAACCAACCATCTGCCCACTCTTCGAAGGTTTCATCTAGCTAAAGCCTAAAGGTTGCCTTGGCGAGTGGTAAAGGAAACACATCCACATCTAGAATATCAACCAAAACCAGCCCATCCCCGCAGGTATCCATGGAAGGCACCACACCTGCAAAATATCATTGAAGATATGAATAAGACACGAGCCAACATTTCACCCTACGAGCTTTCCAAGCTAGCTAGACAATGCGAGCTAATTGTCAAAACCTTCGCACCTTGTCACCAACTACCAAGGTTACTTTTTCGGCCAAAATTAACTCTCCCAGCCAATCTCGAGTTGTGATCGATCTCTAAGATATTGTTAATGCCACAAATGCCAACTCGAGAGGCTCAACTCCTCCATTCCTCTTAACTTTCGAAGTCTTCAACCACAATGTGCATAATTGCCTTGTTGACTCTGACGCGTCTACCAATGTCATGCCTTGGTTAGTGTGCAAAAAATTAAACATCGAACTCGAGAAGACAAATGCCAAGATAATTCAACTTGATAGGTCTCAAGTCTCCGCTTTTGGTGAACTGAATAACATGCTGATTATGCTGTCTTCTAACTCTAGGGTACAGCAATGTATCAACATCATTGTGGTTGACATCTCGGAATCATACGGGCTACTGCTAAGCAGGGATTGGTCAAGTAAAATCCATGGGTATTTCGCCATAGATTGGTCCCACTTGTGATCACCCTACAAAGGAAAGAACAATCAGATCAAAGTTAACAGTGGACCTTTCATGAAACATATGGTCACAGGCCTTGAAGGCTGCAATGAGCTGATTAGTTTTTCTTAGGAGGAATTGGGAGTGTGTTTTCTAGAAGCAATGATGGGCTGCTACCAAGCCGAGCCATCACCCATTCCCCCTGACACCTAGATGGAACTATTGTCACACCCCCCAACCGATTGTAAATGAAATCTGTACTTTAGATGCAAATACTCCAGACACACACACGCTTACCAATGAAATATTGGAACTCTATTATGATGGGTCCAAGAATCATGACGGGGCCAGATCGCTGCATCCTCATGGACCAAAAAAAAACAAATTTTTAATTTCTTATAGGTTAGAATTCCAATGCACCAATAACACTGCAAAATATGCAGCATTGATTCTTGGTCTCAAGAAGGCTATTGACTTGAAAGAAGAATGTTTGAAGGTGGTTGGTGACTCTGAAATAATTACAATACAGGTATGAAACACAATTAATTTCCTGTCACCACACTTGAAGAATTATCAGGGAAAGGTATGGCGTTTCATCGGTTCTTTTAAAGCTTTCAATATTAATTTTGTTAATAGATTCAATAATGCTGCTGTTGACATTATGGAAAATGCTGCAGCTAGGTTTATAGATCTTAGGGATGGATTTTCACTTGAGATTGTTTATAAACCTTCTTTCCCCGATAATGTAACTAACTTATGTGTTTTCAATGATGACCAACAAATATTGGATTTCATGGCAAACGCAAAGGTGTTTAAAGATGTGACAATTGAGGAAGAGGAACATGAAAGGTCCCTGCAAGAAGAGGCGAACAAGCGTACGGGGAGCCCCATACCTAAAGGAGTGGTCACACTAGAAAGATTATTCGATTTGCAAAACCATTTCCGAGGCCCAAGAAACATAAAACACAAAGTTCCACGCTTTTGCATGAGCAAATTAACCACGGGATTGAGGCCAACCCCAAATTCATCAACCTAGGTGTGGGATGCTCCCATGAGTAAAGGCAGTCCCTCAAAATCTTACAAGAAGTATCACGATGTCTTCTCCTGGACATACAATGTTTTAAAGACTTATGACACCCATATCATTCAACACGTTATTCCCACAAAAGAAGGGGTAAAACCATTTCAACAGAAGTTGAGGAAAGTGCATCCCACATTGAAACCCCTCATCTAAAAGGAGCTCAAGAATTTGTTGGATGCACGTATTATCTTTAAATCCAGGCATTCTACGTGGGTTTCAAACCCTATTCCGATTCAGAAAAAATTTGATGAGATCCATTTGTGTGTCGATTTCCAAAATGTCAATCGGGCGTCAAACAAAGACAACTACCTAGTTCCATCCATGGAACAAATTCTCCAAATGGTTTTTGGGTCGGAAATTTTCTCTACTCGACGGTTTCTTCGGCTACAACCAAGTACTAGTGGCCAAACAATACCAACTAAAGACAAATTTCAGGACAAAGTGGGGAACATTCGCTTTCCGACGTATGCCTTTTGGGTTTGTCAATGGCGGAGCGACATTTCAAAGCGAAATGGACATCACTTTTAGACGATTGATGGGTCAGAGCATGGTCGTTTATTTAGATGATGTCACTATATTTTCGAAGAAAAGATCCAACCACCCTTCACCACCTCAAAGAAATCCTTGAGCGGTGCAGGAAGTATGGGATTTGGCTTAAACCCAAGAAGAGCATATTAACGGTTTCAGAAGGAAATATGCTTGGGCACATCATCACCAGGGATGGAATCACTGTCGATCCTCATTGCATGAAAGCTATAGCACAAATTCCTTTTCCCAATAGCAAAAAAGGTATGCATGCTTGGTAAAATCATTTTCCTTCGCAAGTTTATTTCGGATTTTGCCCAGATTGTTAAGCCTTTGCAGAGCATGATAAAGAAGGACTCAATGTTTAAATGGAACCAAGAAGAAAAGGAAGCTTTCAATCGTATCAAGAAAGCTATTGCTGAAGCTCCTTCCTATATGACCCACTCTTACATCCCACTTGATTTATGTCGCTTCTTAATCTAAGTTTTCCATTTTTCATTCCATAAGGCACCCTTGCATTCAAAATCTTTAAGGTCTACCTATAATTTTTATTAAATGTTTACTCTTTAGGAAAAATCACAATTTGAGGTTCAAGACAAAATATTTTTATTTTATTAATAAGCTAAGGTTCCATATAGTTCTCGTTGACCCACTTTTATATTATAGACCATTCTTTGAATTCCCATAATCTTCATTATTATTCACTTCTCTTACTTGAGAATCAATTATGAATGACTTATTAGAAAATATTCATTCCAAAAACAATTAAATATATCTTTTCAAAAGTGGCTTGTAATAAAAAACAACTTTTGTAATTATACAAATACAATATCTATATTGTTGAATCTATCTTGATAACTGTAAGTCAACTTGTTTTCCCACTATAACATCACTCGTGATTTTTATTCAATAATTAATCAATTCATTTGGTTTCATGTTTTATTCCTTACTATTAATACAGACACAAAAAAAAAGCTATGAAAACCATACATTTCTCAAACTCTGAAGAAACTTGTTGATTTTAAATAAGTTTAGACTATCATAAAGACATTTCTGGCCTAGAGATAAGTTTTTTTTTACTACCTCTCAAAAGATTATAACCTTTTGCAATATTACTAACTACTCATATGACTATTCTTCAAAGCATAAAATTCCTAAATCCATCAATCTCTTCCATTCCACATATAATACAATCATCTTAGGCTTCTAAATCATGCAAGAATTCCAATTCATGATCTCACTCTTCAATTTTTCCCTCAAAAAATATCACAAGCACATATTCTTGTAAAACAAAAACTCAACTACGCTTTTCATTAATCACACACCTTTTTATTTAAGTTCAAATAAAACAAAGTTCTCACCACATAAAATGTTTACCTTCTAAACATGTTATTCTCTTAACAATTTATAAGTTAAGCAAATTCCAAGAAATCAATTCATCAAGTTCATAAATAATATGAATTTTGGCTCGATCGCCTAACTAACAATAGTTTAGAAAAGTTCATAATTTCAATCCTCATAATTTCTCTAGTTAATTTCGTTAAATAGAATTCAACCAATATTCAACTAACAAAATCATTAAAGAGACTATTATGGCTTTCCTAGACCTAATTTGTCTTAAGCCAATAGAAAATATATTTCATCAACTTATCACAGTAATCTTTTTCTACATTTCAAGCATTTGAAAATCATTTTTATTCTACCTAAATCCAATATGTACAAAAGAATTACAATAATAAAGGATAGATACCTGGTTCACACCTGACTCCATATATCAAAATCAATTGTTCTAAACATTCTAAACCACCTAATGGTGTTCAATATACGAATCTTAGTATCTTCTTTTGTAATAAAATTAAAATAATGGATTTAAATCTTAAGAAAATTCATGTTACGGATCTCTATCCATTTAACTTTAATTACACATAATCAATCCTCCTTAATCACGTCTATGCAATTCCATCAAAATATTTTTGTTCATTCTAACTAGAAGAATTACTTAGCTCATATATACATGTTAGTATGGATTCCACACCCATACCTTACCTCATTACTTAGCTCATAGAAATATGCTAGTATGGATTTCACACACATACATTTTCTCATAAATATATGCTAGTATGGATTCCACACCCATACATAACTTAAGGAAAACACAACCTTCAAGTGTTCCTTTAAATGGCTTCCACAACCTTTCATGCACCAATCATTTAAGCCTCTTGTTTATTAGGAAGTTCATAACTCAACTTAGTATTTGAGTAATTTCAAGTTATTTGATGCATAATGTCAACACAAAATACAAAAAATCATGTCAAAGAAATCATAGGCATTCCATTCTTAATCATTAAGAATGTATTCCCAAATCCTATTTTAATACATAAAATTAATGTACATACATTACTCTTGAAACTACATTCACAGTGAAAAGTGGCATCTTTCAAGGTAGCTTTTGTTAATTTTACATTATTGTAAGTAAGAAAAGAGTCAAAATTAACATGACAAATTCAATCATCATGTTAATTGAATCTTGGCCTTATATTTTTTACACATTCCCAAAGCATACACACCAAGGTCATCATACTATAGTTTAGATTAGGCCAATATTTTTCTTGGTAGATACAATTTCAGCTAGTAGGCCCATATCACATTGATAATGATGCATTAACGATATATACAACCATGCATCCACTCCATATATCTCACTCACCCATTGAAAATTAAGCCATTCAAATGCTTGGGTTTAAACCCGAATTTCTCAAGCACATCCTTTCCCAGCATATCTTCAAGTCTCTTAACATATTTCTACTAATTTTTCTTAACAAAAATACAAGGGAATATAAGAAAGTATTCTTGTTCTTTCATGAGTTTCTAAATGACATAATAATAATAATATTCCTTATACAACCAATATGCTTTCAAGTCAACATATACAATAATTCAACATGCATGCAAAATCAACATTCATACATCATCAACCTATAAGCAAACATGTTGGCCCATTAGGCCCGAGTGTTGTAGATGGCTCTGATACCATATGTAAGGTCTTGCCTTACTAACCATCACTAATATAGAAAAGTAAAGGTCACATTGAACACTAATACTCATTTTTATTTTTTATTTTTTAATTTATTATTATTATTATTTATTTTAAAATTATAATATGACTAACTTAGTTATCATGTAATCATGTTCCTTCATCTATTTTAATATAAGAATATATCATGAGAAGTGAGTGCTAACTTTACCCTAAAACCAATTCCAAAACGTCTTTCTCCTCAAGTCTAAAAGAAGATAACATGTGCTCTTTCCATACTTATATAGGAGCACTAAGTAAGATTCGCGATAAAATCCACCATGATATCATGTGCAAGCATTAAGCTAGATCAACATATTTGATCTCCTAGATTATTTTAAATAAGTTTTTCTTATTGACTTTTGACATCATAACCACAAAAGTATGCCACAATAACCTAAAATATTATGCTTCTATCACAAAAATCACATATAAGGGTATGAGTATTAACCTACTTGTAACATGATAAACGAAAGAGGAATATGCCTCTCTTCATCATTAAATCTAATAAATATGATATGTTTATCAATTCATCAATTAAAAATTCCTAGTGGCATTGTTTCAATAATGAGACTCGTATAATAAATATTGCAACAAAAGAAGCCATTGTTACAAATTCAGAAGCATATTATTCTTCCAAAATAGTCAAATAAAATAATGGACTTGCCAAAATTGGGAACAATAGTTTTCTACAGTCATTAAAGCATAGAACTGTACCCATAAAGACATGCATCTCAGATGAAACTTCTTATTCTCACTTGCACAAAATCCTACAAAACTGATCACTATAAAATTGTTTCCAATCAAGAACCCCCTTTTTATATGAAATCTCCAGATAATAAAAGTAACAACTTTCATATTCTCTATTCACACTTCAAAAACTTATCAAATTCATTTTCACATTCATACAAAAATTTGTAGGAATAGGAAGCTACATTCATTAAATAATCTCTTCATAAATTTCTAGTACATGAAAGCTACAGTAAGAAATTTACTATAACAATTTATATGGACAAAAGCCACAACCATTGAGGCCTTTTTACAAACACTTTGCAATCATGCAATCTACAACATTAAGCCCTTTTGAAAAACAATTTGCAAGAATGCAATCTACAGTCATTGAGGCATTTTGTCAAACACTTTGCAAGTGTGCAATCTAGAACCATTGAGGCATTTTGTCAAACACTTGGCAGTAATGAATTTGAGATTCTTCTTCAAGATATTTATCTCATGAAATTCATAATATGAAATTAAAATGTTGGCATATTAAAATAGGGATTTTCACCAAAAAAACTCGACAATACGCAAACATGGTTGGAAGTAGCAATTTGAAAATTCATTCAGATTTATGAATCAAGTTCTAAAAATAATTGTTTTTGAATGAAATCAGGGGTTACATGGCCTAATTGTACGATACCCCCTGATGTTGAGCTGAATCGCAATAAAAAGTTCGAGAGATTAAATTCTTTAAAACAACAAAACTTGGATCTCATTTACCACTTTTGTTAAGCACATAACATGCAAACTTTCATCTACAACTCTACATGAAGAAAGATAACCCAAAATTATGCTACTATGAGTTGTTCATTGAATTTACGAATTTCTATGTTCATTGTATGAATTTTTGATACAAGTAATTAATCAAACATTTTACAACCAACAAAGCTACTTCCCTTTACATATGTTGGCAAACTTATTGCAGCCACTGCTACAATTTGGAAAACACATGACAACCCTGAATGATATAGTCATTAATACTTTATGTCAAATAATTTGCATCAGAACAACAATACAAACTTACATACAATAAACTACATCCATTGAGGAATTTCTACAAATATTTAGTGTGCAATTTTTTGTTTAGAGATCTAAGTTTCAACCAACAACCCAATTCACATGAAACAAGAACCATGTATTAAATTGCTAAAAGGGACAATGAAATGCTATCAAACATATAATATTAGCTTTAGATATAGACATGACCTGCTATGGACAAAATTTCATTATAAACCGAATTTGAAATCCTTGGCAACACATTCTTTTTTTAATTACTTGCATGTAAATTCGCATACATAACTGCAATGAAATTGTTAACTCACTGTGTGTTAGCTCAGAAATAACTTTCTAAATATTTCATAAATATTCATAATTTTTTAATCTAAAGTAACAATAATAAATTTAAAATCTCAACACTTTAAAACTAATAAGAAACCAAAATTTCATGAGCATTTATAGATATACCTGACAATGCCTATATATATATATATATATATATATATATATATATAAATATATATATATATATTATATATATATATATATATATATATATATAACTCGAAAAAGATGAGAGTATGTTCTAGCTCCAATGCCCTTACTAATTCATTGTGAACCATCTGGTTTTCCACCCAACCATATCTAGGGAGAACTTCTCCCCCTAGAACCCCCGAGCTGTAAAAGCTCCCAAGCAGTACCAAAATAGAGCAGTAGAGACATATACAAAGCAAATTGAGGAAGATAAGTTTCACTTCCTCTCAATACCACTCATTGAAAAATCCACTAGGTAGAAGTACTTAGTAATTTAGTTTGGGAATTTTAGATTCATTTCAACAACATTTGGCTACTATCCAAGACTCTCCCTCTCAGAATCCTCTTCAAATCTCTCCAACCCTTCATATTACAATGCACCTCCCCCTTTAAGTGATAATGTATGAGACACATATATAGGAGGAGCAACAAATTCTTGTCATAAAGGAGGAGTAATATGAATGCTTTGTATTCCATTTAGAGGAGTGAAACTCATGCCATTAAGGAGAGTTATGCATGCCTTAGTTAAGAAATGTTTAACTTATGCATTAAATAGAGCATAAGAGGAATCTTTTATGACATGTCTTTAATGAGTGTAAGAGGAATATGTCATTCTATGATGAGTGCATAAAACATAGTGTACTGCATTATTAAAATAAAGAGAGATTTACATAAAGCCATGAGAGTCATCAAGGAGAGGTGTGAAGTGATTGACGAGATGAAGGTGACTTGTAATTCCCTTTTAATAATAATATCCTAGTCTCATAAAAGATAATAATAATATTAATAATATTGAGGATTAAGTCGAGATTGAACTGTTAGGATTGATTAATGATAAGTTAAGTGATTTTCCTTCAACTATACGTGATTACCCATTGATTGAAAGTGATTTACTATTTTTGGAAAGTCATACTTGAGATGTTAGACATGACTTTCTATTTTTAGTCACTCCAGAATTGTTAGAAATGAGATTTTATTAAGGAAATTCATATCTGAGCTGCCCATGAGTGGTATTTTTCTTCCAGAGAATAGGTATTCTGCATCCCTATTGCATACATATCCGTGCCTTAGTAGATTGAGGACTTCGTACCCTGATCTACTCCAAGGATCCAAGATTCCACACCTCGTGTTGGAAATACTGAGAGGGAGGTGAATCACTATTTATTTTCAATTATTATTTATATGAGTTAAAAACATTTATATTTGGAACACAGAAGTAGATAACAGGAATAGATGCTTTTATTAATGTGATATTTGCAATAAATCAAGTACTTATATTATATAATATATATATATATATATAATATATATATATATATATATATATATATATATATATATATATATTTATATTATATATATATATATATATGGTTTCAATCAATTTCCAAGCACCAACTTGGACTCTTTGTGAGGCTCCAGCCTCCAGAGCACCAACTTTGTCTTGTCAAGGCACCAACCTTGAATTTAGGAGCACCAACTCCCAGGACACCAATCCTTCTAGTTCTGAGGCGCCAACCTCAAGGGCTCCAACCCTCTGCTGTAAACCGTCTGGATCTGTTTGGTTGTAATTCTCCACTCCCAACCCTGTTGGACCTATGGCTTACTTCTGTCCTCCTGTTCCTTCCATTTATGCCAGAACTTCGGCTTACCTTTTTTCTTACAGTTCGCAAGTAACTCTAAACTTTCTTTGTTCTTTGTTTTATATTCCTGATACCCCTAGCCTTTGGCTTCCTTTCACCGCTGGCTCTTCGGCTTCATTAACGCTCGCTTGATCTTTCAACTTCCTCTGCGCTCACTCTTCGGCTTCCTCAACGCTCACTCTTCGGCTTCCTCAGCGCTCGCTTGATATTTTAGCTTCCTTTGCGCTCACTCTTCGGCTTCCTCTGTCTCTTCAAATCCATCAATACATACAGAACACGTTAATGTGGAAGAGAGGCCGAAATACAATAATGTTGCATATTAAAGAAAATATCAGAGAGGTCCCCCTTTTATAATATTCATACAATATACAATAGTAATCCCACAATCACAATCGCATTCGCAACGGTTCAGGCCCACTAAACTATTAGAAGCGTTAATTTATGCTTTTGGCCTTAAAAAACCTGGGCAACATTACTTATCGGAATACACAGGTATACATGAAAAAACACCCTCCGAACACATAAGGCTGAACTACAAATGCATTACGCTCGCATCTATAATTTCATTGGGTTCGCCCCTCCACAAATTTATCACAATCAGAATATTTTCACATAACATAACCAATTCCCCTTTTGCTGACGGGACGAATGCAACATTCAATGAACTATTTTTAACGAATCCATCGGGTCCATTTGTATATATCACAATCGGCGCTTTATAGTGTGGCAAAGCTTTACAATATATATGCGATATGCGATGGATGCGATAATATATTAAATCATATTGCAATGGTGTAGTCGGATCCACGTTATTATTGCAATCATAGTTTTAACGTGACAAGGGCTTTAAACGCTGCGGTACATAACTCCTGATATGATGGATGCGATATATCATTAGGGCACGATATAATAGGACCATCAGGCCTGTAGTTGTATATCACAATCGGGGGTTTGAATGTGGCACTTAATAGAACCCGTTGCTATGATTTCTCCAATATATATATATATATATATACTCTTCTACTATATCACATCTATATAATATATATATACTCCTCCGCTCTATGTATTCCTCTGCTCTTTCCTCTATGCTTCTCTTGCTCCTCTAATCGATCTTCCTTTGGATTCTGATAGTTCTTTTTGGCATATATTACATGAGATCCTCTTTCCAGTGGCGTTGCTCCTGTTCTTCACAAGTATGCTCTGCCTCTCCTTGGCTTCATATTGACATTAATGACAATCTAAATCAACAATCTCCCCCTTTGTCATTGATGGCAATATTCTTCTTCTCTCCCCCTTTGACATCAGTGGAAAAGGAGTGCCTAAGGACTCCCCCTATCGAACTGCTCCCCCTGTCCTGCAACATCTTTATGAATCAACTTAAGTGATGCTAAAGAGATAACGCCCATTTTTTGACGAAGATGTTCAAATGCTTCTCGAGGAAGAGGTTTAGTGAAAATATCAGCTATCTGCTCTTTAGTATTGATATATTCAAAGATGATGTTTTGTTCAGCTACTTGTTCATGAAGGAAATGATACTTGACTGGTATATATTTGGTCTTTGAGTGCATCACTGGATTTTTGCTGAGGCTGATCGCACTTATGTTATCACAATAGATGGTAATTGGTTGATTTATGCCTATGTTGACATCTTTTAGAGCTCCCTTCATCCATAGTATTTGAGTAAATCTACGACATCTATATACTTAGCTTCAGCTGTAGATAGTGATATGGATTTCTATTTTTTTATTGAGCCAATATACTAAACAATCTCCCAGGAAGAATGCATTTCTACTAGTATTTTTTTGATCATCGACACTTCCGGCCCAATCAGCATCGGTGTATGTAGTCACAGTAAGAGTTGAGCTCTTAGGGTACCAAAGACCGAAATCAGAAGTTCCTTTCAGGTATATGAGAATTCTTTTTACAACCAACAAATGGGATTGTTTAGGAGCTAATTGAAATCTTCCCACCATTTCTACTGCTTGCATAATGTCGGGTCTTGTAGTAGTTAAGTACAAAAGGGCTCCAATTATTGACCTGTAATGAGTTGCATCTACCAGAGGGGAATCATCATTTTTTCTCAATTTGCAATTTGTGGTGATAGGTGTGCTCATGGGTGCACAGTCTTCCATTCCATATCTTTTAAGCATGTCTTTAAGATATTTGGCTTGAGATATAAAAAGGCCTGTCGTGGTTTGAGATACTTGTAGTCCAAGGAAGTGAGATAACTCTCCTATCATCGACATCTCAAACTCTTTTTACATGTTTTGGGAAAATTCATGGCTCATCTCATCATTATTACTAGCAAAAATAAGATCATCAACGTAAACAAGTGTGATTAGTAACTTATCCTCATCTGTCTTTGTGTAGAGATTACTTCCTGCCACCCCCTTCTTGAAGCCTTGTTGTTGTAGATAGTGATCCAATCTTGCATACCAAGCTCTAAGAGCTTGTTTCAACCCATATAATGCCTTTTTCAACTTACAAAAAAAGTCTTTTCCTTCTGCTAGATTAAACCCTTCTGGTTGCTCCATGTAGACTTCTTCCTTGAGTTCCCCATTCAGAAACACTGATTTTATGTCCATTTGATATATTTTGAATCATTTTGAGCAAGAAAATGCAAAGAACATCCTGGTAGCTTCCATACAAGCTACTGGTGCAAATGTTTCTTCAAAGTCGATTCCTTCAACTTGTGAATAACCTTTACAAACAAGCCTTGCCTTGTTTCTGATGATTTGTCCATCTCCATTCATTTTGTTTTTGAATACCCACTTGGTTCCTATTATGTTTTTGTCCTTTGGACGAGGTACCAATGTCCATGTCTTATTATTCTCAATTTGATACATTTCTTCTTCCATGGCTTTTACCCAATGAGGATCCTTACTTGCTTGAGTAAATGTTTCTGGTTCTATCATGAATAGAAGAGCAACACCATTTTTCCTTGGTGTGTTTGTCATTATTCTTCGTGTCTGCATACCTTCATCTACATTTCCATTAATCTGCTCTTCTGGGTGATATTTTTGGAGAAACTTCATCTTTGAAGGGGTTTGAGACGGTTCTTTTTCCCTAGGTTTTTCTTGATCTATTTCTTCTTTTTCAGGTTCTTCTTCTTCAATGAGAGGATCAACTTCATGTTCTTCAATTTCTTTTTATGGAAGGTCTTCATCAATATTTACATCAATTCTTTCCACTATTTTATATAGTTGATTATTATAGCACTTGTAGGCTTTGCTTCTTATAGAATATCCAAGAAAGATCCCTTCCTCAACCCGAGAATCAAACTTTCCTGGTGAGCCATTATTGATTTTTATGAAGCACTTGCTTCCAAAAATATTGAAGTATTTTACTGAAGCAGGTCTTCCTTTCCATAATTCATAAGGATTCTTTTCATTATTTGGTCTTAATTGAGTTCAATTCAAGGTATAGACAGTTGTCCCGACTGCTTCTTTCCAGAATTTTGTCTGCAAGTTAGCTGCTATTAACATTGTTCTTGCCATTTCTTGAACTGTTCGGTTTCTTCTTTCAACTACCCCATTTTTCTTTGGTGTTCTAGCAGCAGAGGTTTCTCTTTTGATTCCATGTATTTTACAGAATTCATCAAATTCTTTTGATGTGAATTCTCCCCCTCTATCTGTTTTGAGACACTTAATCTTAGAGTCCTTTTCATTTTCCACAAGAGATTTAAGTTTCTTAAAACACTCAAATGCTTCGGATTTATATTTTATAAAATATACCCACATCATTCTAGTATAATCATAAACAAATAAAGCAAAGTACCTTTCTCCTTGGAGTGCCGAAGTTCTAGTTGGTCCACATAAATCAGTGTGAATGATCTCCAAAGGCTTTGATGTAGAAAACTTGTTGGTCTTGTGACTTGTTCTAGTTTGCTTTCCATGTTGACATGGGCCACATACTCCTTAATTTGGTTTGAATAACTTTGGGATGTATCGTACTGCATTTATCTTGCTGATATTGATCAAATTATCGAATCTCCTATGTCCAAGTCGCTTGTGCCACAACCAACTTTCATCTGTTTGACTTAAGTAACATTTATCTTCTTGAATCTTGTTCAGAATGTAGATTTTTTCTGGTTTTCTAACCCCTTTCGCCACAAGTTCCCTTTGAGGAAGAGTTCCTTATTTCACAGTGTTTGGTGCTAAAGAAAACATTATGTCCTTGATCACATATTTGGCTAACACTCAGGAGGTTGTGTTTGAGCCCGTCTACTAGCAAAGCATTTTGAGCTTTTCCTTTTCCATTAATAAGAGTAACAGTTCCTTTTCCAAGAATTTTGGCATATCCACTCCCAAAGGATACATTTCCTTCCTTTTTGTTCAATGAGACAAACTTCCTTCTGCCCCTTGTCATGTGTCTGGAGCACCCACTATTCACAAACCAATGATTTTCATTATTTTAAGCACACAGAGCTAGGCCACATTTATCTGTGTTGGGATTATCACTTCTTTCTTTTCTTCTTTTGAGTGGGCAATTTTGTTCATTGTGTCCATTATTATTACATAATGAGAAAATCAGATCAAATTTGGCCAAGGGATCAAAGGAATTGTAGGTCTTGATTTGTCCTTGCCCTTTGGGGCCATATGGTTTGTTTATTTGATCCTTTAGTTTTGGTGTGTCATTCTTACGAGCCATGCAATGTCTAGCTTGATGAACAAAATTTTTACAATGGAAACAATGCCCAAAAAAAATAGTTTTTTACCTTTTGTAATAGCCACGACTTGAATCAACATTCTTCCTTGGAGTTACTCCCGCTTCATTCTTTGAATTTGAGATGGGCCTTTGATGAAATACTGTTTTGTATCTGTTGTAGCATCCATGATTCGAATCAACATTCTTCCTTGGAGTTATTCTCTCTTCATTCTTTGGATCTGGGATGAGCCTTTGATGAAATAATCTTTCTTCCTTTGGGTTGCTGGAAAGTACATCAACATAGCTTTTTGCATTATTCTTAGTGCCTAATGATTCTACTTTAAAACCTATTCCAGATTTATCATGTTGAGGTTTTTGATTATTTTGGGATAGTGTCAAGTATTTGAGAGATTTTCCAACCCTTTTTAACTTTCTCCAATTCCTTCCTCAAAGATACTATTTCGGCTTCACGTTCTTCGCAAGCTTCTTCTTTTTCTTTTAGCTTTTTTTTCAAGACATCTTCCCTTCTTTTTATTTCTTTGTTTTATACCTTGAGAGGAATGATTTTATTTCGTAATTTCTCATTTTCTTCAATGGCACTTATTAACAATTCATCTACATTTTCATCTAGCCCTGAGTCATCATCATTTGTGAATGCCATGAATAATACTTCTTGGCTTCCAGCATGGTCATTTTCTTCATCTGATTCTTCATTACCTCCTTTGCGGTGAGGGGACTTGTTAGTTGATTTCTTTTTGATGTCTACAAATTCATCTTCATCAGACTCATCTTGCTTAGAGAGGAAATTCTTCTTATTGAACCCTTTCTTTTTGTATACCATTCTTTTAGAATTTTCTTCATCATCACTATCATGCTTATGAGGACATTTTGCAGCATAATGACCTATTTTTCCACATTTGAAACAAATAATAGGGTATTTACCTTTTAGCTTAGACCCTTTCTTCAACCTTCATACAAATTGCGCCAATTCGGATTCAACATCGGAGTCATCACTACTGACATTCCTTTCTTTCCCATTTTTTGATTTTGAGGCCTTGAGTGCTGCATCTTTGGAACTTGGGCACCCTTTTCTCATCTCATAGGCAATGAGAATTCCATGGAGTTCATCCATCTTGAGAGTATCTAGATCCTTCACTTCTTCTATGGCACTTACTTTGGAGTCAAATATGTCTAGAGAGATCGTAAGACCTTTTGAACAATGGTGCTTTCTTCAATGTTTTCGTCCAATCCTTTAAAATAGTTGACCACTTCAGCTACTCAGAGAAAGTATGATGCAATATCTTCTTCATCATCCATTTTTAGACTTTCAAATTGCCTTCTATATGTTAAGAAACCAGCTCAAGAAAAGATAGAAAAGATAGATCAACACCTTAGAATTCAGCCTCTTCGAGGGGGCAACCTCCTTTAATTACATAAATGAACAATTCTTGGATGATACAAATGATAAAACCTCCTTTCTATATATAGGAGTCTAAGGAGTCACAATATAACCCAGCCGACCTAACAATAATAATATAAAGCCACAAAAATAACAATAGAGGGATTCTATGGGGCACAGTAATAACCATATGGGGACAATAGGGGCACAACAATATTAATAAGGGATGCAACTACAATAGTAATGGGGTAATCACTAGTATTATAGG
>APFE031475678.1:0-13621 GCA_000404065.3 Pinus taeda | reverse complement strand
TAGAATACAATCATAAAAGAGAATCATGGTGGTAGGTTAGACCACTAGTGGATCCTGCAGAAAATCCCAACAGGAATGTTTCGGGGTCCGCAATCTTGGGCAGAATGCCAAAACCCACACAGAATCATACCTGCATACCGCCAATCGAGGGACCCCTCTGTCAGATCACGACCCTAAATGGGAAGGAAATAGTGTCGTGCATATAAAATATAGAATTCTCAATCCGGAGTAGATTCATGTAATCTTCCAATGCCAAGAATGTCAAAAATTAACTAACAGAAGAATAAATAGGATAGTGATCCATGTCAGTTCAATAGTGATGTTCCCAACGCCTGCCATATGAAAATTTGAATTATTCAGAGAATAGATTATTCGGCTGTCGGAAATACCATTATCACTCAAAGCTTCAAAGCTCGATACAGATCAAACAAGAAAAAATGCTATCAACCGAAGTTGATGTGGGATAACACCAGTGATTATCCTTCGCAACAACAAGAACAAAAACACCTCCAACAAGTCTGCCACCTATTACACAATCGGATACCAAAATCCTTACAGGGCCTTGATATAAAGAAAGAGTTAAGCTAACGCCTCCAGAGTGTGTAGTAGTTAATAGGGCAAAGACAAAATCCCTCCCCCTGATTATATTATGGGCATGCCAGAGAAAGGAGGTTAGTCCAGATATGCATCTGGACGCCTATGGGCGAAGGGAGTATGTGTCCTAATAATGGAAATAAGGATGTGTATGGAAATAAGGAGAATCAACAGAATGTGCATAATATTTGATTGTAAAAAGGAGAGAAGATCCACCAGTTAATTTCGGGCATTCTAAAACCAGATTATAAAATGTAACCCCAAACCATAAAATAACTATAATCCCCACCTCCAATGATGGTAAATAGTGCAGGGAAAGCAGCAAAGATGCAATGCATAATCCAAACTGAAACAAACACCGATAAATGTGATTAGCCCTTACAGTGAGGTTGCCTAGGTAGTGTATACCTAAGTAAATCGAATCAAATCCTAACTATGACAAGTGAGTGTAACTATAAACTGAGAACTCTCGTTTATGTAAAATATCTGTGAAACACGATGTGTAAGCTAATATAAAATCATTGTCAGCTTAAATATAAGTTAATAATTAAAAATGAAATGACCTTAAAGTATATGAATGAGAAATGGAAAGTCAGTTTCTGTATTGTTCAAAATAAGCTAACACACCCACATGGCCTTAATTGTCAATATTGGAATGAATCCTGACTAAACATGATATTTATAATTTATTAACCTAGGGTAATCTTTTACAAGCTAAGTCATCTAAGTCACAACTATTTATAAAGTTTGTCAGTGCAACCCTTGAAGCACTGGCAAACCTGCCTCATGGCTCTTTCACTATTTACTTGACCAACATCCAATTCACTCTATTATATCAAACTTAGACTTAACACAATCACAAAGATAATTTTCCACCATTGTATGAATGACCAAACTTCCTTTGTTTGATTTCCGTATCACTTTGTAGCATCATCTTTATATAGTGGATGTGCATTTTCTTTGTCTTCTCTATTCCATTATGCAAGTCACTTCATGTCTAACATGGACCCAACTTCCAATCATCCCACCAATAATGGAATGTTAAATCCCATGAGTCCACACATCAATTTCCTAATCCCCAGGAATCACAATTCACACAAAGCAAATACAAACTATCCATAACTCTGCCCTTTAACTAAGCAATCATCTTCTAGCCTTGTAACCTTCTACCAAAACCTTTCATGTCTACCTTAACCAATTAGACAAGGTTCTTAATGCCACACACTAATGGAGTTCTTACATCAATCCCCCACTAAACTTATCCAATAAGCATTGTCCAACAAACACCTATCTAAATGCCTTGACCTTCTACTTCTTGAACTTTTAGATATTGTATTTATATTGCAAAAGAATTTCTTTCCTTTCCCAACCATTCTCCTTTTTAGGTCTATCTTTACCACTAACAAATATTTGTTCCTTCAATTCTTATCAAGTTGAGCAGCCTTGTATGATAGTACCTTGTCTACTATCAAATATGACATATTAGTGATAAACGCATGGGCTTTAACTGGGCCAACTCTACTAGGATCACTTCCATTAACCCTACCAAGCTTCAATTCGTTGATATGGAAAACAAAATGGTGAGCTATCATGTGTTCCAACAGCTCCAACATGTAAATGACATTGCTAATCTTCTCAAGTACCTCGAATAGTCCTTGAATTTATGCAACAAAGCACTAGGCATGCCCCTTGGTGACTTGAACTAGTCTCTACCTAGCTTAAGTAAGACCAAGTTGTCATCTTAAAACTCTTCATCCTTTATGCTATGATTTTCCCAATGCTTCATCATTTATGCTACATTTGTCAATTAAATGCAAACCATCTCCAATCTATCATGTTATTACTTCATGAACCTAAAGTTTGATGGATTGCATCCATAGGTAGCCTTGCAATACCATGTGGGGTGCCAATGTTACTATTCACTTTCCAACTCAAATGGACTACATCCCATCAATATTAAACCTTCTACATGTTGTAACTGAATCAGGTTGCATACAACGTTAGCTAGAATTTTGATTGGTTTGCACAAACAAAGTTCCTTAGGTAATTCTCCAAAAGGTCATTGACACGTTCTATTTTCCCATTAGCCTACGAATGATTACTTGAACTCATAAATATCTTGGTTCCAACAAGCCTAAACAATTATATCCATAATTCCTTGTGAACATTATATTTCTTTCTCACACAATGCTCAATGGAAGAGCCTAGTACTTCACAACATTCTCAAATTCAGTCATATAAGGACTATTGTGGACAAGTGTTTTTGGGAATATGATGTAATTTGTAACCCCATTGTGATTGGGTGGTTGATGTCATAATATGTAAACCCACTGCGATTAGGTGATTGATGTAAGCTTGAGTCCTTGGTGATAGGAAAAGCCATATGCAGCTGAGTCATAGAGTCATGTATTTTATTGTACATCCTTCAGACATTTCATCATGTGCTTGGGGGGAGCATGGTCAATATTCAGTGTTCACACTCATTTAGATCAAATTTACAGCACTTGTATCAACAAAGGAAGAGAAGCCTTCATTCAAGCATTGATCAGCCCTTTTCCCTTGATGTCAAGGGGGGAGAGTAACTTGGTGTTTGAAAATATTGGTGCTTAGGTATCTACTGGTGGTACTGACCAAACACCAAAGTGGTTTCCATCAAGTCCAAAGGGGGAGATTGTTGGCATTATGACTAATGTGTTGTCCTTGATGGAAATCTACTTGGTGATTTGTCCTTTGAGGTTGATGAGTTGTCCTTTGATGGCAACCTACCTGATGAAGATGTCTACGGGATATGTCTACATGTGACAGAAAAGGATTATCAGTTCGGAGAAAGAAGAATGATAAAGATGAAGTTTGAAGAAGTATACACAGGTTTGGTGAAGCAAAGTTGATTATACGCAGTTTCTATGAAGCAAAGTCGTGTACGCACTCAAGTTTGGTGAAGAAAAGTGGGGTATATGTAGGTTCTATAAAGAAAAGCCGCATACACACATGGTTATGAAGAAGAAAAGACGCGTACAGTTTCCGCACCATGGTATTCTAAATACCAAGGGTCTTTACCATGGCATTAACCTATGGTATTGATCCCAACAATGGATATTTGATCCCATCTAAGAATACCATCGGCATTAGTATGGTTTTGACCTGTGGTATTGGATAAGGGTTAAGCTATATAAGGAGATGAATATCAAAGTGGTATCAGAGAGGGGGGTGAATCAGTATTTTAAAATCATTAAACTTTTCAATTTCATATCCAAATTTATGTACACGACTTTATTGAAGGGAACCTGTGTATGTACGCATCTTTACTGAAGGGAACCCATGTATTATGTGATTGTTATTCAGACTAGCCTATATCCAGTAAACTTACTTTTTGGTCAATTCATCATATGTTTATCATGAGTTAATGCATCAGTACTTCATTAGACATTAAATAAACAGTAACCATGTGCAGTAAGAACAAAATAAGCCATCACACATAAGCGATACATGAACACCAGGATTTTCAGATGAAAACCCAATGTTGGAAAAAAAAACCATCATTGTTGTCGTCTCTATCTTCTTTTTATCATAAAGAAAAACTTCTTACAATCTTGTACTAGCACAGACTCATGCCAGCATGCAAGAACCCACTTTTAGAAGGCTACAACCTTCTCTCGTTCTCCAACACCTACTAGAATGGAGCTTCAAACCCCTAATCTCGTTTACCAGCACCCACCGAAATGGAGCTCCAACCCCCTGATCTGATTTACCAGCTAACAATGGAAGGAAGCTTCAACTTCCTCATTGAAAGCTCCAACCCTCAACACCTTCGTGAACCACGTTTCATAAATTTTCATACTGGATCCACCTGCTACAAAACATCACAATTGTAGGCCATGTTTCATCAAATTTTCAAACTGGACCCACCACCAACATTTAAGCCCAATACCAAATATCAAAACTTAAACTGATCACTGCAACAAATCACTCAATCATCAATTGAAACAACCAACCTCTGAATCAACTAAAACAACCAACCTCTGAATCAACAAAAACAACCAACCTCTGAATCAAGTGAATCAACCAATCACTAAATCAAATGAAACCCAACTCAATCAACTTATTCTCAAATAACCAGAACAGATAGATCATTGTAATTAGAGTACTAGTACTGAACCCAAACACTACGTCAATTTACTGAATCAACTGAAATCCCTGGTCAATAAACTATCAGAATATATACGCTACTTTATTGTAGAAAACCACTTGTATACGCACTTTTCATGAGGCATACCCGCATACAAATCTGAAAACACTAAACCCTGAAACTGAACCACTGTCACTCTGAAATAAACATTGATTCATACATAGATCCACTGCATCATTCTGAAATAATCATAGAATCATCATTGATCTTCAATCACAAGCAGCTAGTAGCTTCATCATTCTTCAAACAATCAATCCTCAATCAAAACATCATTATTAAGCCCAAATCATCAAGTAAGACTTCATTAACAGACAGCAGAAACATAGCAAGGCTGATTAAATTGATGAGACATCTTTTTCAGCAAAACCCTAGTTTATATACGCTCTTTCCTCAAAGAAAACCTGTGTGTATATGCCCTTCTCCATAATAAAACCCGCTTATAGATCTGAAGATATCCGCTACTTACCAGTATTAAACTCGCGTGTGTACTCGCCTTTCAAGTCATTAAACCAGTGTACATATCTGCAATTATTGGCACAAACCTTCGTTGCATCATAGAGCTTCAAACATACCCAGATCTCGTCATATACAGAAAAATCACACGTCAAGACACTATCATCACTAATCAAATCAACCCATAATCAACATTATCATTTCAAATCTATTGGATCTGATCCATCATCAAATTCTCGGGTGCATACTTAGTTTTAGATCAAACAAATCAATAATAGCCCATTACATACACACTTGCTTCAGATCTAACTATTCATGAAAATATTCATCACTTGCACACCACTACCACTTAGAATATTTTGCATTAGACCTTGAACTAATAAAGCATCAACTGCTCATCTATGTTTATTAATTTTGGCTTTACCTTTTCCCAGTACTTTTGCTGGAACATTAGTTCCAAGAATAACATTACCATATTGGTTTTTCTTGAGAGACTCCATCTTACTCTTATCTCCATTCATGTGATGTGAGCATATTCTATCTATGTGCCATTCATCATCTTCTTCAAATGAGAAAAGAGCAATACCACACCTTATATGTTCTTCTTTTTCCTGCTTGTTATGATAAATGTTGGCGGATCCATATTTTTCAAGTACTCTGACATTCTTATCTGGTTTCTTACCATGTTGTATGCGGCGATCCATAGACTTGTTCCTGCATTATTTTGCTACTGCCAAAACTTGTTACAAGCATAACATATTATATGAGCAAAGAAATCATAATATTTATGTTTCATATTCCTTCTGAAGCAATCAATATATTTGTGACCATTTTCATTGCAAGAAAAATAATATCCCTTAAAGAGACTTGAGTACGTGGGAGCCGAGGATCTTTTTGTGAAGTAGTTATTTACTTGTGATTGAAATAGTCTTCTTCTGCAATTAGCAGCAATGTGTCCATAATTATGGCATATCAAACATTCAACATTGTTGGTTAGAGGAGAGAATCGATTAACATTTCTACAATTAGGATTAAATGATTTCTTTTGAAGATTCACTTTCCTTGTTTGTTGATCAGGTTGGCTTTTTATCTCTTTGTTGAGCATTTCAGATTTTGCATTGTTATTCTTTAAATTCCTTGCCTCACCTTGTGAACTAGATTCTCCTTCAACAATCTCATGAAAACCAAGACCAAATTTGATGGCGCGATACCTTTGACTACTAGGAATATTATCCAAGTTCTTCGTACTATCTTGAAATCGCAAATGTTTATCCTTTTCTTCTAATTTACCTTTTAGGATGTTTACCTCAACCTAATATTGTTTTTCCTTTTCTAGATGCTACATCTTCATAACTGCTTCAACCCTTCTTCCTTCCTCCACTTGCTTATTTAATTTGAGAATTTCTTCTTTCAGTCCATTTTCTTGTCGTTCAAATGCTTGAAGTAGTTTTTCATTCTGCTTATCTAATTTTTCAAGATATTCTTGTAGAGAGACGATCTCAGCTTCAAGACCTTCACAATATTGTTTAGGTACTATACCAGCATGATCTATGTTATCATATGCCTGCAACTTAGCTTTAAGGTCAAGCTTTGTTCTAAGATCAAAAATTTCTTCTAATTTGTCTTCTTTTGAATCAGTAACTCCATCTGACATTTTGGACACAATGTTAGGGAAGGGATTACCTGGAATTTTTCTTGATGAGGAATCTTCTTCATGGATTGCTTGTAGCTTATCCCCCACTTGATTTTTAGTTGTACAATGCATAACCTTATTTAATGTTGAATCAGGTGTGCTACAAAATATGTTACTCAAAGCCTTGTTGTTCTTTTGCACTTCCTCGTCCAAGAAGGAATCTTGGTGTAGCCATTTCATACTAGATACCAAGCATCAAGGTTCATTAGATTAGACTTCATCTTTTCTTTCCATTGTTGATAATTATCTTTTCTTAGCATAGGCACATTTGCATTTTCCATTGTTTCTGACTTGCCTTGATCTTTTGCTTCTAGAGACATCATTTTTTAATGTCTTCCTTATAGAGTGCTTACTTTCACTTTTACCCATGAGTGCAATTTTAGTTGTTTTATTGTCATCATCACTATCATTGTTGCATAGACAAGGAAATGAATCACAGTTAGCACAAGGGTCCATAACTGATAATTTTTTATTACCATCTTCTTCATTCTTGATTAATAGAAAACGGGTTACTCCCAAACTTGAATATTTGTTGACATATGCAATTGTTACCACATCTGATATATCCTTGTCGAAGTTTTCAACAAAAATATTATTTTCGTCTAGGCCATTAAACCCATTAATACTTCTATCTACAAATGCCATAATTAATTGAAATGCTTTATCAGACTCACCTTCTTCACCATTTGAAAGACGATCACTATCTTCATTTGTATAAAAACTTCTCTTGTTTTCAAACCTTCTCCTATTTATTTTTGCAACTTCTTTCCCTTTCTCATGATTTTCTCTATAGGGACACTTAGGAGCATGATGACCAACTCTACCACAAGCAAAACATTTGAAGGGAATCTTACCTTTGAATCTTCCAGTACCCACTTGGAGTTTCTTTATGAAGTTTTCCTCTTCTTCTTTTCATACATAACATGATTCTTCTTTTTCCTTTCTTTTTTCAGTATCTTTGAAGGTTTCTTCTCCTATGTATGAAGGACCACCTTTCCTCATCTCAAATGTTATCAATATTCCATGGAGTTGATCAAGTGTGAGACTTTTTAGATCCTTTGTTTCTTCAATAGTAGAGACTTTGGAATTGAACTTTGGAGTTAGTGATCTCAAAATATTTTTAACAATAATATCATCTTTTATTTCTTCACCAAGATTTCTCATGGAATTAACAATTTCATCTACTCTATGAAAAAAGTTTGCAATGCTTTCATCATAATGCATATTTAGTGTCTCATACTGTATTCTGAATTTTTGGAGTTTAGCATTTTTTACCTTGGTGTCGCCCTCATAACTTTGGATAATCTTATCCCATACTCCCTTTGTTGCGTTCAGTTGCCTCTACTTCACAAACTCGGACTCGTCTAGACTCCCAAAGATGGAATTTACAGTTGTTGCATTGATTTCATATTGTTTCTTTCTTGCAATATTTATGGGAATGGAGGCCGAATATTTATATTCACTTTCAACGATTTCCCATACATCAGCTCTTAGTGTCTGCAAGTATGCACTCATCCTAACTTTCCAAAAGATTCCATTAAATATAGGTGGTCTGAAAAAAAAAAATACTCCTTCTTGACCACGCATCTTGACAAATCTCCTTCAAGCAATCAAGCTTCTACTGAATGACCTGCTCTGAAACCAATTGTTGGGAATCACGATTACCATTAGACCAAAACTCGCAGGTGTTAGTCAACGATTGCATCGCCAGAGATAAGGATCCACGAGAGGCATTTAGTCCATGTCGCAAAACACACGGGCAGCGTTGGTTTATCCAATGTCCAATAGTTGTAATTAAATCAGGTTGCATACAATGTTAGATAGAATTTCTATTGGTTTTCACAAACAAAGTTCCTTATGCAATTCTCCAAAAGTTAATTGACATGTTCTATTTTCCCATCAGCCTACGAATGATTACTTGAACTCATAAATATCTTGGTTCCAACAAGCCTAAACAATTCTATCTAGAATTGCCTTGCGAACGTCATTTTTCTATCTCACACAATGCTCAATGGAAGAGCCTAGTACTTCACAACATTTTCAAAGAACGTGGTTTGCAACCTCCCCTATTGCATAAGGCACCTTCATTGGAACGAAGATTGCAAAGTTGAAAAATCAATCCAGTTTAACCACAATCCCAATATAACCTTGTCAAATTGGAACTTAAGTGATGAAGTTCATAAACACGCTTTCCCAAGTTATCTCTAGTATTATCAAAGGTTGGAGTGGATTGACTAGCATTCTATTGTCTGCCATGTCTTGTTGCACACAAGAAAAGTTTGAACGTATCCTTGTTTATCTCACCTCATACATTCCTAGTAGTAACACAATATCATTGTCTTTAATTGTCTTAAGTGGCATTACCAAAGTGAATCATAGCACTCTAAAAGTTCCTTATGAATATTAGATGACTTTGGCAAATAGATGCAATTGTAAAAATATAGAAATGCATTGTCTATCAAAAACTCCCTTCTCATTCCCTCCATTTGCATCATTATGTTCAAAGTTGTTATATCCTTGGGAAATCCCTCCTTGATATTCTCTAGTAAGTCATTTAAAACCTACATTCAATTTCCCATAGGCTATAACAACTCATCCTCCTCTACGATTACAAGTTATGCCTTTCTACTCATGGCATCCACTATTTGTTTTATCCTAACTAATCAATACTAAATGGTCATGTCAAAGTTTACCAATAAATATTTCCACCAATCCTACTTAAGTGACAACGTTAGTTGGGTGGAAACTTAAATTGTTGCCACATTCTCTATCTTCAGAATCAATTATTTACCTAATAAGTTGTGTCTCCATGCTTGTAGTAAGTACACGATAATGGTCCTTTCTTTCCCATGGACAAGTTGCCTTTGTTCATGATGCTATAACTTTCTACTCTCATAGGATGACCCTCTTATGACAACACTCCTCTAGTGGAAGTCTAAAGCATATAAATACAATTCAAATGATTGCTAAGGTCTAGGATCTTCAACTCGGTGCCATCAAAATTCTATATTTTAGTTCATAGAATGCTACCCAACACATATCCAACCAATTCCATGATTTATTATTGTTTCACAAATACCTAGGCTGTGTCAAAATTTAGAGCAATCTTCAACAAATTTGCACTAGTGATTAGCATAAGAAAACTTCAAACATCATGAACTACTCTTTGTTCCTCCCAATCTTTAATCACCCTTGTCTTCATAGGATTCATGCATATGCATCATTTTGTAAGCCAAATTATGGCTCAAGAATGGAATTTCAAACTACACAAAGACACACTTGGACTTATTCAAGTGCACCTAATTCTACCTCAATGCCTTGAAGACTTCTACCAAATATCTATTCTGGTCTTCTGTATTCTCACAAATGATCTAGGTGGATATTGGTGGACACCCACATATTCAATTTGGACCCCCAACATTGTTTCCTTTTAGTTTTCCTAATTTCCAACACATTTTCCTATTTTGACAGTTTTTTTGGGGCAGTTTTTCGTGTCCTAGACTTCTGGAGCTGTTTTGAGGCCCTAAACGATGTTTTTTAGGGAAACGGGAAAACATGCAACCTATGATAGACAATTGAAATCGAAAGTTTTTTTCCTCAAACAGACCTTTCTAACGAGCTATCGTGTGCACCAAATGGAGATCATATACCAAAGTTACAACCCCGGGAAGTTGGCATTCGACCTAACCCCAGTGGGGCCCACAAGTTTTTGGTGCTTCATCTCCTAGGGATAGGTTTTTGGATGTTCATGGTTTTCCATTATTTCTTGATGATAAAGATGCCTATGAGACTCATTATAACTCAGTTCAAAAGTCATGAATCTGTCACATCTCTTCTCATAGATAAGCTACCATCATTTGAGCTAGTTTTTTCCTTCCTACATGTAAACAATTTTCAGCATTTATTATTTATTAAGTGAATTTTTGTTTTGATTTACCTCTATGTTTTTGGTTAAATATGCATTTCCTTTCGTTCCTTCATAAATATGGATCAAAAAAGAACCACAATGTCATCTAAGTAGATAGCCACATACTTGTCCAAGAATTATCAGAATACATCAATCATAAGATGCAAAGTTAGCAAGGGCATTGCACAACCCAAAAGGCATAAAAAAAAATATTAAAAAGTGCCATACCTTGTCACACAACTTGTCTTGGCTCATATTTTTCCATAATCCTTGTTTGGTATTATTCTTGCCTCAATTATAGCATTGAGAAAACATTTTCCTTAGCCAACTTGTCAAAACAATCCATTGCCAAAGCTACGGGGAACTGGGTTTTGATGGTTTTTTTGTTCGATGGATAATTTTACAAGAAAATCATTAATTCTTGAATCCATTTATTCTTTTGGAATAGGAAAAGTTAGCCCTACAGGGACCTAGAAGGCTTGATGAAGTTGGTGTCAATTAGTGTAGGGATTTGCTAAATCAATTCTTGCAACTCAAATCCAAAAAATTGAAGGAGCTCTAATTGGAGGTTGTAATCCTAATTCAAGCTTAATATAATGGTTGATGGTGTGCCTGGGGAGGATCACTTTAGTAAAAAAGTTAGGCATCTTTTCTAGAAACTCATCTAATACATTAGCAAGTGTTAGCAAAATGAGCATCTCCACTCCACCTTCATCCACTTCTCATATCAATGCTCCAAAAGGCTAAAATTATAGGCACTTGGTCGCGCTCTCATGCTTAGTATAGATACTATCCGCACCATTATAATTATTTCCCTTGTTGTTGTGTGCATAATTCAAGTCTTCCATCCATCAAGCATCACCAACTTGCTCACAAATGGCATGATAATTCACTATGATCTCCTTAAAAATCCTACTAACAATGATTGCAATATTGTGTATGTGCAATCATTCCATTTATCTAAATGTATGTCAATTGTGTATGTAACCAAAGTAATCACCTTAGTCTTGAAATTGACTACGTTCACTGAAGCACCATAGAGTCCAACTCTAATTTTGAGTTCACCTACCAACTCCTTTGAGAAGTTATGTGAGGCACTGAAATCCACCAAAGCCAACATTATCCTTCAAAACACAACCAAGTCTAAATAACAAAGTTGATTTAGGTTTTGTCCTTAGTTTCCAACCAAGGAACCTAATGTTTGCAAACACTCCACTAGGAAGGGCTTCTCCCTCCATCTGCATTAAGTCCAATTTCATTCAACTTGTTAAAGGAAATGAATTGCAACAAGAATAAAGCAAAGTTTTACCTATGTCTAAAGTGCTTTGCTAATGGGAGTCAAGCACTATCATCTTCAAAAGGTATGTGGGGGAATTTCCAATCTCAATTACACTTGAACCTAAGATAATCCAGAATGCATCATTTAAGATTTTTGTGTGCATCTTAACTTGGTTAAAATGCACTCTAAAGTGTGTTGGGACACTTGTTAGGCTACTCTTAGACAAATCAAAGTAAGAGAAATCATCTACACTTCTTGCCCCGTAGATTTCTCACCATGGTATCAGATCTAAGGTGACTACATGAATGAAGGGCAACACGAAGAAGGATACTCTAGGGCCGAAGTATAAAGAGATCATCTTGGAAACATCAAGAGCGTCAATCATCAAGAAGGACTAACCCTCTCATTATATTGAAAGGGAATAATTAAGACCATCACAAAAGACCTCAAAACCCTAGCTCATGCAAAGAAGGGTTCCACACTTGAAGCATTCTTGGGAAACTCACACATTATACATTCATTATCACGAGGAAGGAAGAGAGAAGCACTTTTGGGTCTGGTTTTCTGGGCTATATTCTCCACATGTGTGAAGTATTAAGACATCCTTTTGCAGGAGCAATTATCGAATTGCAACCACTATCAAGGATCAAGTTTTGTGCCAATAAAGGTCTCCTTTGAAATCCTAAATAACAATAAAAATAAATCAAGTCAAGCGAAGTAGAAAGGAGGCAAATTTTTCCTTCTTCTAGCCACATGTGTGAACTAGGGTTATTATAGAAAAGGCTGAAATATCATAACTGCTACAACAAATCGAAATTCTGAAGAAGGGTTGAAATTTGAGGTTGGGAAACAAGTTTAACTAGAGTTTCCTTGAAGGATGGAAAGAAGGAAAAAGTGTTTTCATCATCATCAAGGAATCAATTTGATCTCCCTTTGAGCCAAGGATCACTTTTGAAGAAAGACATTTTCACCAAGAAGACATCTTGTATTATCTACATCATCATCAAAATCAAGAAGGCCTCAAGTTGAAGATTTCATCATGTAGTAGTATCTTCACTTCGCAAGTAAGTATTTTTATATCTATATTTGAATATGTAAAAATTACTTCATATTGTAAGGAGAGGAACAAATTGGTTGGGCCGTCAAACTTTCTTGCATGGAAGAAGAGGATAGATTTGATCCTCATAGAAAATGAATTCATTGGTCATGTTAAGGGTTTAATAGTCGAACCGCCAAAAGAAGAACCTCAAGCTCTACAAGTTGAAGATATCGAAAGAAGAAGGAACATCCTCATACTTTATGAGGGTGTCATAAATAAGAGACTAACTCCAAGAGTTGGGAGAAATAATGTCTGACAAGGAAATTACTACCATAGTGCTCAATGTGCTACTAGAGGAATGGGGCAACTTCGCATCAAGCATCTATGGGAAGAAGAAAGCTACTCCATTCAATGAAATATGGTCATTGTACAAAATCGAAGAAACCAAGCTGAAGGAAAAAATCGATGTA
>APFE031475677.1:0-20343 GCA_000404065.3 Pinus taeda | reverse complement strand
CCCAAATGAATCACTTGAACAGGTACCATTCTATCAAAACATGTTTCTGCTTTCCAATACTCTAAGATATTCCCAACGAGTCACTTGAATAGGTACCATTCTCTCAAAACATGGCTCTCATTTCCAATAGGTAGTACTCCACTCCTTGAAGGTACCAATAGGCCACTACCTTGAGATAGAGAAAATATGCATCAACCAAATCCTCTTCTAACACTTCAAGACAATCCTTTATTACAAGTTTTTATTTTCATCATTTGATGGTAGAAATAACCCATATGAGAGAAATGTTTTATCTTCTTTAGGTAATAGACCATTGATAAATTGAGCCATCTTCCCTTCCTCCTTTACCTTCTTTGAAGGCATTCATCCAGTGTATTGTTTTTTACCCTTAGCAATATAAAAACACTTTATTCTCTAGATTACTTACATTATATCTACTTTTTGTATTTTTATATAGGAGTGGTGCTTGAGCTCTCACCATGTATTGAGGCTATAATGCACTTGGGAGTCCCATTGACCTAAGTATAACATAAAACTTGACCTTAATACGCAAGACTCTACCACAATTAATGTTGCTTCTCATTCCAACATTTAGCATTTCCTTCATGTTATTGAATTGTGGATACTAAAACTCCATCTACCCAATAATAGACCTAAAAATGCATGCGGAACACTAACCTCCTTTCTCTCTAACAAAATTTTCCACATGAGGTTTTAATTTATGAACCAACACAACATTAAATTTCCATTCTCTAACTACTAAATCCCATTTTGTTAGCACCATTTCCATAGTATGAAATTTCTCATTGAAATCAATTCATGGTTACTAATCTACAACCGATTGATCATAATATCTAATTTATTTTCCTCTGTATCTGAATTTACAAAGGTAGTGTGAATTTAGAAAGAATACTACCTGCAACATGCAAGGAATGAAAAGTTAAAACTAGTTCACCAATTGAAAATAGATCTCAAGTTTCTGGTATTGGAATGCCTAAAATCAACTCTCTTCCTCTTGCATAAGTAAAAGATGATGCCTAGAAAAAAGAATCTACAGAATATGGACGCACACAAAATCTTCTAGCAATATCATTATGTAAGAAAGTCAATCATGAAAAAAATTGTTCATGAATGTTTCTTTTGGATAATTTGAAATGGGTTGCGAATAAAAGGAAATAGGAAATAACATAAGTCTACATGTTCTAAGATAAAGAGGACATTTAAAAAAAAAAATAATAACATCTTAAGGTTTCCAGGCACCAGAAATAACATAAGTCTACATGTTCTAACCTTAAGTTAAGGAGGACAAATTTAACAAAACAACCAATACTATCTTAAGGTTTCTAGGTGTCTTTATAGCTAATTCCTTCGTGATTGAACGATAAAGATATATTATAGTATTATGTTGCGAGAGAGTTGTCCACTTTACAATAGTATCAACAACTTCAAGGTGACACTACCCATATTTGTCAAAAAGTACTGAATCTTTCCTTCAACAATATTCAACTGCAAAAATATCAAGGTAGAGAAGACCATTGTTATAATCCATCCATACATGAAAGGTTAGGAATGTAAAGAAACTATTGCAAAAAAAATTAAAAATAAAATCATTGTTATAATCCATTCATACATGGAAGGTTAGGAATGTAAAAAACGTTACTGCAAACAAAATTAAAAATACTCCAACACTTAACCAACTACATCCTTTACAATCTTGTGCTAAAAAATTAACCCATAACATATTCTTAAATTCTTTAATATTTTATAAAATTAATATTTTTACCTTGCACAATAAATGTCAACTACAATATTATGCAATTTATTCCATCAAAATCACTCACTCAGTATAATACCCAAATTGCCATAATCACGTGAATCTATTCATGAAGGTACGAAAGAACCGAAACAACCATATATTTCATCAAAATAACCTAGAAATATTGGCCAACGCAAGATAAACACAAGAATATAATGAAATAATTATGAAAGCACCAATGACGAGGAACAAAGAAACATATTACATAAAATCAATTGGAAATAGCACCTAGATCTATCTAATTCATAGATACTTACTGGTCCAAGCATGGATGTTCCAAATTCTACCAAACAACATATGGGTATGAATGAAGCACAAGGACCATGGTTAGCTAATACACTTTCCCAAAAGCCCATGTACATCTCCCAATAACTTCATAAAAGATTCGGGAAAAGACAATATTTAAAATGCAAAATTTATATAAATATTTTTAAAATTCCAAATTAAGATCCACCTTAGCATCCGTAGCGTGCTTATTTGGTAGGTTCACTCTCTAGAACTCAAAATTATGACATTTTTTGGGTTGGGAAGCAAACATAACATGAATTGGTTGCTAGGATACAGAATGATATTGAATTGAATGAGTTGGAAGGGTATTGAGAATGGGATACCATTTGGTTACAGCTTATACTTGTTGACCTTTCCAATTCTAATAGTGATCCATCATCAAGACACTTACTGAATTGAAAATCCAAAATACTCATACCATTATTTTAAAATTTATAATTTTAAATATAAAATTTATACTCAAATACATAATTTTGATACCATTATTTTAAAATTTAGAATTTTAAATATAAAGTTTATAGTCAAAGACATAATTTTGATGATTTTTTATTAAATGGATTCATAATCATTGGATGGTTGAGATTTATATCTTACTTTCATCTTGTGTTTTTCCCTCTCATTTTATTATAACATCTTGTGTGTTTCCCTCATATTTTATTATATAAGGGTAGTGGGATGGTGAGCTTATCCAGAAAGCTAGTATTTTGATTTACTAGTGAGCTCCATCATTTCTTTTACGTGGTGGTCGTTTCAATTTATAGAGTTGTTTCCAAATTAAAAAATTTACATAATTTTTTCATTTAAAGAGAATGGTTTGCCATGAAGTGTGTTATTCCACAAATAGAATTAAGGCAACAAAATTTTTCACTACATTAAGCTTCACAAAATTCCCAATGATGTTGGTGATTTAGATGTAATACTTAAGTATATTGTGAACCATCCTCGATAGGTTCAATGTGGCAAGGTTGGATGCACCAACTCGATGTGACAAGGTTAATGGGGACTTGCAACACTCCAGAAATTCTTTGGTTTGCGCCAGCTCAATCCCCTGGGTATCATTTTGTCAACTTTCATTCTCTCCTTCCAATTTGAATGCCATGTGTATTTTGGTGTTCAAACACATGGAAACGTGGTAGAGATGTAGCAGATTATTAAGCTAAAAAACAAAGCATCTTGGATCAATATTACATAAATGGGGGTTTTAAGATAATAATTGGAATACTTTTTGGTAGATTTTCTTAACTTGGGACAAAAAAAAATATGTGTTGTCTGAAATATTGTATTTAAGCGAGTGTTTGAAATTGTGGTCTTAAAAAAATGTCTCTATAAGGACAATAGATAACACAAGCATTATTTTCACTTAGGAGACAATCTCATTTTTTCCTCTCCGAAAACAATACTCATGATTAGAGGAAATATGTCTTTAATCCTATCTATTATCTCTCTAGACACAATAAAAGATTATTTTTAAAGATAATAAAATATCACTTTTGACTATCTAGAGACAAAATGAAACAATGAATCCAAAAAAATATCTCACCATTGAAATAAATGAATATAAAATCAGTTTAATTAAAAATATACTAAAAAAATCGTGGATTAATTCATGTTAGTGGGCAATGGAATTGAACCACCAACCTCCTTATAATATACGTGCTCCTCCATTGAGTTAGTACACTTTAAGGAATTGTGTGAGGATTTATGTTAGTCCTTGAAATTTCTTATAGCCATTAATTTTTAAAAATGATCAACACAACAATATAACCTTTATAAAATCTATATTAATGTAGCCCCTATTTTTAACTAACTAAAAAAAAAATTAAAGGAGCTACCTCAATGTCACACACTATAGCATGATACACACAACATGTGGAGTCCATTCAACATACTGCTACATTGCCATACTATCAGTACAAGAATGAATATGAGCATGGAAGGATCAATAGTATCAACCATCCATAAAGCCTACTAACAAGAAAGTTTGCATATTGTTGACATACCATACACTGAATGTGAATGAATTTTTCCAAATGGATGACATTGCTTTAAATTTCTCATCTTAGATAATAATTGCAACTTGAATTTCAACCGCTTTACAATGCAGTATCTATACAAAAATTGAATCAACATATTCCATCATGAACATTCATTTAAAATGGCCATATCACATAATAATTCAACCCCCTTACAATGCCAACATATATACAAAAACATATCCAACATAGTCAATGATTCCTTCATGTGTAAAGGGACAAATGTGTGCCTCCCTTGGTCTATTGTAACAATTCCAAATTAGGTAAGGCTTTGTAGTTGAGGGTGTGAACACTACAAACTCTCAAGATGCTACAAAGAAAGAGGTTCTCTAGATTCCAATCATAAATGCCCGTAAATTCCAAACCAGAAATTGGAATTCTTAAATATCATCAACAACACCAAATGTTGCAACTAAAAGAGATGTCACGTCCTACGTCCATGAGAAAAAACCTTAGTGATATCATGAAATGAATTAATAGCATGAATGTATTGGCAAACAAATCATCTTTGAAATTTGAAAATAGATAGTACTAGTGAAGACAATATCGCGATATTTTCGGGGAGATGAGATATCGTTAAATAATGAATCCATACAGGTGAGGATAGTTTTTAGATAGTAGGAATGACTTGTTATAGACTTTAGTTGAGATATCACAAAGGAAATATCACGATATTTTGTCTCCAAAAAAATATCATGATATTTCGGGAAATATCACTCTAGGATGGAAAATGTCGTCCAACACTTGGACAAACATTCATCACCGTGGCTAGAAAAGGCCGAATTCATTTATTGTTCCCTCATTTTGTTTTCTAATTGTTGGAGAAGGAAGGGGAGAGCGTTATGCTTGCTTTCAAGGAGGATTCGAGGTTTGAATAGCCATTATTCCCCCCCAACAACGAATATTTTGTCGATCAAAGATTGAAGAACAGTGCGACAATCTTCATTTCTTCCAATAACAGGTATGTTCTAATAAACCCCTATGTTAATGATTTATTTGATATTTTTAGCATTATTCTTGCTTGCCTATTTTTCTACAAACAATTTTCTTGCTTTTTTTTCCATTTTCTTTGATTTTTATGTCCATGAGGAAATGCAAGGGTTTTCTCGATATTTAGGGAAACAAACTCTAGTTGATTTTTCTTTAACTTTCAAATGCACCCTCTTATTTTCATTTATGATTTTTTAGTAAATTCACATTGCAAATAATGTAGAAACAAATATTTTGTAAAATGAGGTGGTTATTACTTATTAATTCCAATTATTTTTTTTGGTGCCCTAGGTTTGATTTAGCTCACAACAAAATTCAAATATGCCAAAAGCCTTAGACCCATTTTGGGAGTATGGGGAGCCTGATGGTGGGACAAATTAGGCATATCTATTATGCAAATTGGGTGGGACTAGGATGATAGGAGGGGTTACACAATTCAAATACCATCTGGCTAGACTTGCTAGACATGATGTTGGGATTTGTACAGTTTCTAGTCCAGAGTTATACAAAAGGATCTTGAAGCAATTGATGAAAAAGACCGAAAGAAACAAGGTTGAACATGTAGGTAGATATTTTGGGATATCTTCTTCTAATTTTGATGCTGAGGGTAGGGGGAGGAGATCCACAAAATCACCTGCTACTGCTAGTGTGAGGGCATCACTTTTTGTTCTGCGATCAAGACATGGAGCACAACGTGGCATAAAATCAATTGTTAAAAACAAGGAGAAGCAATAAGCAGATAGAGTCATAGGGACCTATCTTTTTTGGAGCAACTTACCTCTTAGCATCGCCAAAACCAATTCATTTTGGCAACCAACGTGTGATGTTATTGTCGTTCTGGGCCGAGGGTACAAAAGTGCTACATATGGGGAGTTACGAGGGCCAATTCTTCAAGAAAAAAAACCGTGACATCAACTCTAGACTGGTGGAGTTGAAAAAAAATGGGAATTTTCTAGATGCACAGTGATGTCTAATGGTTGGACAGATAGGAAGGGTAGGACCCTTCTAAATTTCTTGGTACATTCTCCTAAAGGTACCATTTTTATTGAATGAGTGGATGCATCATCACATATCAAATATGCAGCAACGATATGTGAATTGTTAGATGGGTTCATTTACGATATTGGTGTGCAGAATGTGGTGCAATTCATAACAGGCAATACAACTAATTATGTGTCTCCTAGCGAGATGCTTATGGAGAGGCATTGCACATTGTGGTAGACTTCATGTGCAACACATTATATTGATTTGCTTCTTGAGGATATGGGGAAACTCTCCTTCATGAAGGAGCTGGTTGATATGGCTAAGAGCATCCCCAAGTTTATTTATAACCATGCTTTTGTTCTTAGCCTCATGAGAAGGTTCACTAGAAACAAGGAGATGCGGCGTGCCGCGATCACACGTTTTACCACAAACTTTATTACTCTTCTGTCTTTGCTTCAATGCCAGTTTGATTTGAAGCAAATGTTTGTTTCTGATGACTGACGCAATTGTAGATATAACAGGAGATGAGATGAGAGATCCATTGCAAAAATGGTGTACTGTGACACATTTTGAGATTGGTAGATGGGAAGAAGCCTGCAATGGCTTATTTGTATGAGGCCATGGATAGGGCCAAGGAGACCATTCATTCTTATTATGCAAATAAGGGTTCTACCAGCCTTGATAGGCAGATGATGTTATGCGATGTGATTGATAGTCGAGGGATAGGGATGCTTCACCAACCCAATCATGTAGTGGCACTCTTCCTCAATCCTGCATTTCCATACAAATGCGGCTTTGATTTTGATGGTGAGGTGAATGAAGGGCTCCATTCCTATATTTATAAGATGGTACATGATCGTGAGCTTCGCAGCAAAATCAATCATGAGATGCAGTTTTATCGAGATTATGTTGGCCTATTTGGATTTGATGATGCTATTAGGGAGAGGATCCTCTTCACACCACATAAGTGACAAGTCATCACTCATTAGAAATTAGAATTTTCAATTTATAATTTGCTTACTTATAATTCTATTTTTTTTTAAATTCAATTATGTAACTTTTATTTGAAAGTTTAATTATTTTTAAGTTTTTGAATTTTTATTTCTTTATTTTGTTGTAGATATTTGGTGGTGAATCTATTGTGCAAGGGCACCAAATTTGTAGAAATTGGCCATAAAAATGTTGAGTGAAACATGTAGCTCTTCAAGGTGTGAGCGCAATTGGAGTGTATTTGAGAAAATACTTGCAGAAAAGTGCAACATGTATAGCTTTGAGCTCCACCCTTCAATTGAGAAATTAAACTTATTGTAATTTTTAATTTTTAATTGATGACCTTCAAGTGTGAAAAGTTAAGAGTCAAGGCTCATTAGCTCTTTTGACACTCTTACAGGTTGTATCTTTCACGCCTCAATGATTTAGTCTATGTGCATTACAATATATGACTTTGAGCGAAGCAAATAGAAGCACCAATCGATCCAGATGCCATTTTCTTAAACAATATTGATGTATTGCCTCAGTGGAGGGTGGAGTTTGAGGAGCCCATCTTTGAGGAGTGCTTAGAGCCAAATGATCCATTAGAACAGGGGCAATAAGAGGAGGAGGAGGAGGAGGACATTGTGGGAGCATCAACATCAACACCATCTGCTATAGATATAAGACAACAAAACTCCATACCTAGCACTCATTATTTGAAATTAGGCGCAAAGGCAGGGCCAAGGCCTTCTACTACTAGGGACAGGCCTGGCTAATGTCCCATCATGTTTTCCAATGAAAGGGGGAGAGGACAATTATTTCAGATAGATAGCTTCTGTTTTTGCTTGTTTTCCTACATATAACTCATGATGGTGAGATGCTTTTATATATGTTATGTTATTTTGTATTGGTTCTCGACATTTGAGTCCTTGATTGGACAATTATCAAAAATCAATAGGATTTGGTATCACCTTTAATGTATCATTTCCATTTGACATCATATATATCAGTGCTTTCTTCATATTTATGCACCAATGTGTTTATTTCATGTTGTTATTGCTTTATATGTTTAAAAATCTGGTAAAAAAAATAAAAATTAAGAATATATTATGCATTTTTTATGCTTTCCAATATTTTGCTGATATTTTCGCTGATATTGCCAATAAGATGTTTTCTGGACCCTCGCCCATATTTTTCCTATACCGATATTATCAACACTGGATAGTACTAACCTTCATACTCATAGGAAAACCATGATGAAGACCCTAATGTTTAGGATACTGGAAATAACCATACAAATCAATAGCTTGCCTCAAGCTTATTGAATATATCTCATTAAGAAGAGTCACCCAAAACATCAGCTATGCTTTTGTGAAAAATAGAGGTAATGCTCAAAGAGATGACTATGGTTGATTGATCATTATACCAAAACAGTAACATACCACAATATTTGGCAAGATTTTGTCAAAGAATTTATAGATACTTTAGTTACATCAAATTAGTTGAAAGCTAATGCATGCAAAGGTGGTGAACCAACTTCAAATAGTGATAAAATTACATATAATCCACAAAATTAAAGTAATTTTATGCTCAATATAATATGAGCCCAAATGAGTGAATAACACGTGAGAAAGTAACAAAATTTCCAAAAGAAAACCGTTTTCTATATGCAAATGTTATTGCTAGGAACATACAAGAAAAATTCCACAACAATACTAAATCTTTCAAGCCATGCATATTTCATCTACATTCTTGCTTGAATGTCTATATGAGTTGCAAAAAGGTATTTAGTTTCTCTATCATATCTCTTCCATTAAGATCATATCAACATCTGATTTAATACTCCTAATCTTACTTATATTCATTATGTAACTTTTGAAGTTACCAATATAAAATCCCCTCATCTTGTTCCAAAAACATGTGCAACATTGAACAAATTTAAATTAGGAAACATTGAAAGTCAAGATAGCGTAAATTTGGAAAAGACTAGTTATGAATGACTAATTTAGTTGGAATAAAATTTGTATTCTCCCAATACCAAGCATGAAGCCTCTCCCAAGGGAGTTGTGTCTTCACTAAGATATCCCCTTCCAATGTCTTCAATAACACGTCTTTGACTCTTCTCTAAGATCTTCCCAAATGAACAACTTGAAAAGGTACCATTCCCTCAAAACATGGCTCTCCTTTTCAATAGGTAGTACTCCACTCCTTGAAGGCACCAGCCGGCCACACCCTTGAGATAGAGAAAAGCTCCATCAAAAAAATCTTCTTCTAACACTACAAGGCAATCCTTTATTACAAGCTTTTATTTTCATACTTAGATGGTAGAAATAACCCATAGGAAATAAAATTTGTATCCTCTTTAGGTGATAGAACTTGGAGAAATTGAGCCATATTCCCTTCCTCCTTTACCTTCTTTGAAGGCATTCATCGAGTGTATTGTTTTTTACCTTTCGCAATATAAAAACACTTTATTCTCTATATTACTTACATTAGATCCTCTTTTTGTATTTTTACATAGGAGTGGCACTTGAGCTCTCACCCTGTATTGAGGCTATAATGCACTTAGGAGTCCCATTGACCTAAATATAACATAAAACTTGACCTTAATACACAGGACTCTACCCAATCAACATACACACAATTTCACAATTAATGTTGCTTCTCATTCCAACATTTAGCATTTCCTTCATGTTATTGAATTGTGGATACTAAAACCCCATCTCCCCACTCATAGACCTAAAATTGCATGGGGAACACTAATCTCCTTTCTCTCTAACAAAAGTTTGCACATGAGGTTTTAATTTATGAACCAACACAACATTAAATTTCCATTTTCTCTGACTGCTAAATCCCATTTTGTTAGCACCATTTCCATCATATGCATTTCTCACTGAAATCATTTCATAGTTACTAACATACCACCAATTCATCATCATATCTAATTTAATTGCCTCGGTACCTAAATTTACAACGGTAGTATGAATTTACAAAGAACACTACTGCAATGTGCAAGGAATGAAAAGTTAAAACTTGAGCTTCTCTTATATCGAAACTAGTTCACCAAATGAAATTAGATCTCAATTTTATGGTATTGGAAATCCCTAAAGTCAACTCTCTTACTCTCTCTTCCTCTAGAAGAAGTAAAAGATGATACCCAAGACAAAGAATCTATAGAATATGGACACAAAGGAAACTAGCTAACAATATCATAGAAGTAAGAAAGTCAATCATGAAAAAGAATATTAGGGAATGCTTGCTTTGGATAATTTGAAATGGGCTAGGAAGAAAAGGAAATAGGATATAATATAAATTTACATAAGTCTACATGTTCTAAGCTTAAGTTAAAAAGGACAAATTTAACAAAACAACCCATATTATCTTAAGGTTTCTAGGCATTTTTGCAGCTAATGCCTGATTGAATGATAAGATATATTATAGATATTATAGTGTTATGTTGCGAGATCTTTATCCACTTTACAATAGTATCAACAATTTCAAGGTGACACTACCCATATTTGTCAAAAGGTATTGAATCATTCCTTCAACAATATTCAACCTCAAAAATATCATGGTAGACAAGATCATTGTTATAATCCATTCATACATCAAGGTTAGGAATGTAAAAAAATTTATTGTAAACAAAATTAAAAATACAATTATTGTTATAATCCATTCATGTAATGTAGAAAAAAATAGTGCAAACAAAATTAAAAATACTCAACACTTAGCCAACTACATCCTTTACAATCTTGTGCTAAAGAACTAACCCATAATATATTCTTAGATTCTTTAATATTTTATAAAATTAATACTTTTATATTGCACAATAAATATCAACTGCAATATTATGCACTTTATACCATCAAAATCACTCCCTCAATGTAACACCCAAATTGACATAATCACTTAAATCTATTCATGAAGATATGAAATAACCAAAATAACCCCCAACCCAAAATAACCAGAAAAATCTAATGAAATAAGCATGAAAGCACAATGACGAGGAACGATAAGAGCAACATATTACATAAAATGAACTGAAAACCTAGATCTATAAAATGAACTGAAAACTAGATCTATCTAATTCAGAGATACTTACTTGTCCAAGCATGGCAGTTCCAAATTCTCCCAAAAAAAAAAACATATGGGTATGAATGAAGCACAAAGGACCATGGTCAGTTAATACATTTTCCTAGAAGTCCATGTACATGTCCCAATAACTTCATAAAAGATTTGGGAAAAACAATATTTAAAATGAAAAATTTATATAAATATTTTTAAAATTCCAAATTAAGATCAGCTTGGCATCCATAGCCTGCTTATTTGGTAGGCGCACTCTCTCGAACATAGCATGACTTGGCTGCTGGCCTACAACACGATACTGAATTGATTGAGTTGGGAGGGTATTGAGGATGAGATACCATTTGCTTGCAGTTCGCCCATTCTATGCGCATTCTGATCTCCTCCTCCAAACATTTGCTTCAAACAAAATAGTAACTTTATAAACTAATAGGTGAAGAGTATTTTTTTTTATTAAAACCCAAGAAAGAAGAATTCATATAAACCCTCTCTTCTTTCTTGAATAGTCGTCTATTACAATACATCTCACGTCTGCATCAAAGTCGTCATATGTCGTGAGATATTACATTAGGGAATATCGCTGCACAACTCTGTAGCACATCAGCAAATGGATACAAAACATAAATATGCGAATACACAGCACGCATTCGTAGCAACTAAAAACAACACCCACATCCTGGGAAGGAACTTACCCTTTCTCAATATATTCAAAACGTTGAATTAGAAACCACTTTGCAGTGTCTGTCAGTTGCAGTACAGTCTTTGTATGCACGACCGAAAGCAGCTGTAGATAAAGCGATGCAGATCCTATTGTCATAGGTGACTGCAAGACATGTATACAATAATTGAGACATGATTTTACACATAATTTGTGGCAACCAGTAAAACATGCAGCAGCTCAGGTGTAGAACGCGCCTCTAGTGTTCCCTTCTACATGAACTGCAATAAATCCACCAACGCCACTTCCTATGGTACCACACAATAATGTTTACTAAGTAAAATAAAAGGACACACCACTAAGTTAAATGTAATACATAAAATATGTAATAAGGTGTTATTATATATTAGTTTTTATTTTTGAAAACTTTTAATTGGATGTTTACAGAGAGTTGAGAGAAATTGGTTTAAGATGGGGTCTCTTTGACAAACAGAAAACATCTATCCACAAAGCAAATAAAAAATTAATGAAAATGGATTTAAATGTACCTGAACAGCTTAAATTTAGTGTGACATCCTGCTGTTCAGATTCTTTCACTCCGTTTGAGAAAAGCTTCAACCTAATAAAACCAAAAGAAATAAAATGTATGATCATATAAAACAAATTTGAAAATTCAATAATAGAAATTTAAATAAAGAGGATAATTTTTTCATACTATCATGAACAAGTGACTCTTTTCAGCGAGTATGGCCGAATTAATGTAAGGTTATGAATGTGTTTAAAGCCCCACCGAGATTAATATAGACTGGTATGCCATGTCTTCTAGTGGTTTGAGGTTGGGTTGGGTTGGTTCGTCCATTTATCAAACTTCTCCTTTTACGTAATTTCTGAGAGATACGTTAATTCAGCCATACTGGCTGGAAAGAGTCCCTTGTTCATGGAAGAATTCAAATTTCCATTATTTGAATTCTACAGATCCTTTAACGTAATTTCAAATTTGTTTTATATGATGATATATTTTATTTCTTTTCGTTTTACAAGGTTGAAGCTTTTCTCAAATGAAATGAAAGAATCTGAAGAGCAGGATGTCACACTTCATTTAAGTTGTTCCGGTACATTTAAACCCATTTTCATTAATTTTTTATTTGCTTTGTGGATAGATGTTTTCTATTTCACAATTAACATATTAATGTGTTTTGTTTCACAATTAACATTCATTTTTTATTTGCTTTATGGATAGATGTTTTCTGTTTATGAACAAGACTCCATCTTAAACCAATTTCTCTCACGTCTTTATAAACATCCAAATAAAAGATTTAAAAAATAACAACTAATATATACGAACACCTTATTACATATTTTCTGTATTACATTTAACCTTAGTGGTGTGGCCTTATATTTTACTGTGTAAACATTATTGTGTGGTCACAGAGGAAGTGGCGTTCGTGGATTTATTGCAGTTCATGTACAAGGGAACATTAGAGGCGCGTTCTACACCTGCGCTGCTGGATGTTTTAATGGTTGCCGACAAATTGGGTGTAAAATCATGTGTCAAGTATTGTACACATGCCTTGCAGTCACCTATGACAATAGAATCTGCATCGCTTTATCTACAGCTGCCTTCCATCGTGCATACAAATACTGTACTGCAACTGACAGACCCTGCAAGAACGATGGAGGTTATTCCAAAAAAATATTGCCCCAAAAAACGAGGTTATGGAGGAACGATGGAGTTTATTCCTCTGCAGCATGCTCCAAAACTAAGGGAAATTAGCCATTCACTTCAGATTTAAGGGGAACTATAGGGATATGTATAGTTTATCTTATACTACAGTAGCCAAATTCAAGTTTGAGTTTGAATTGGAATTTGATTCAGTATAGAAAAATTTAATTAAAAAAAAAAAATAGCAACATACCTCTGGTATATATTCAAATATATTATTTTTTCAATATTTTAAATCATTGTTATATTTAGAATAGCAAGTATGATAATAAGTTTTAAGAATTTTGTATTGATCCATTCACCCACTTACACCATAAATTATATGATATTTAATATAGAGTGAATTTCCAAAATATTCCGCATTACAATGAACCATCTAAATTCCACATTATCAAGTATTTTAAGTAATAATGTGATCTTTTAAGTATTTTAAGTATTAGCAACTCAATTGGTGATCGAAGTAATAATGTGAAATCTATGTAAACTAAAACTTCCAAGTTTCAAATCCCCCTGTTTATTGAGAGATCTCTCCATGTCAAAAAAATTTAAAAATCTTACAATTTCCAAAAATAAAAAAATAAAAAAATCTAACAATTTCTAAATTGTTTCCAATACCAAAAAAAAGTCTAACAATTTCTAAACTGCATCCCAAAACTATTTAAATCAGTTTTATCCTTTTGATTTCAAATAAATTTAAATAATAAAAACCACGTACTCTCTTTTGGCCCAAAATCCTAAAATGTTCAACCGACTAAATTCCTTCGTCCATCTTCCCATTTCTCATGGAAGTTAACGAAATGCACCCACATGCACCCAGACACAATATGATGGATCTATGTTCTAGCCTAGATCCATCTTAAGTCTAGATCTACCAAGCTACCAGAGGGATCAAATGATTTGATCCCTCTAGTGATTTGATCCCTCTAGTGGTTTGGTAGATCTGGAGTAGATCCATCTTAATTGTGGATTTACCAAACGACTAGAGTGATTTGATATAGATTCATCTTAATTGTGGACTTACCAAGCAATTAGAGTGATTTGATCCCTCTCATTGCTTGGCAAATTTGGAGTTAAGATGGATCAAAGATGGTTTAATTTCCCCCTTTAAATAGGTTATACTCCACAGGAATACCATGGGTCAATACCATGGATTCGGGTCAAAACCATGGATTCTCCTACCGTGAAGTTATTTATAATTTAAAGTTATTTTTCTTTATTATTTTTTTATTTATTTTCAGCAAGTAAAAATGTTTTCACGTTATTAATTTTACAATTTATAATTTAGCTTTTATTTTAATTTTAATATTTATGGACTCAAAAAGTTTAGAAAAGGGGACAAAATATTACAAATTTTTTTATACTAGGTTGGAGAGAGCCACTTGGCCCAAAAACATAGAGCCCAAAAACTACCATGGTAGAAGGCTACATTAAAAAGAATAGCATAGATAAAACCATGAAGACATGAAGCCCCAAAATCATCATTGTATTGTCAACATAATTATTTTGACTCGGTCAAAAATAAAATAAAATTTTAAAAGAAAATATTAAAATTATAATGATAAAAGAAAAACATATATATTTTAATGATTAATTAAATAAATAAATGAATTATTAAAAATAGAAACTAACCATTAAGTTATTCTTACCTAATTTATCTTGGTTCTATAAATATAATAACAAATATTAATAATAATAATAATTGTAAAAATAATAATAATATTAATTAATTTATGAAAATTTGACTGGTCCTCAAGTCAAAAATTAGTCGTTTATCTTGTTAGCCGTTGGAGTCTCTGCTCAGACTATTTAACTTGCTGGACTGGATCTATTTCTTCAACTTGTTCTTGACGATGAACTGCAATAGTTGGTTCGAAACGCGTCGACAAAGGTCTTTCTATATGTGATTTACGCGGAAATTCTTCTTATAAATATTTTAAACTATTAATAATAATTATGATATCCATATTAAGTCTAGACTTATCTCTCTTGGCCCTTGATATATTCAAATTTATGTTGGATTTAAACTAGTATATTTTTAGGGACTCTAAGGAGGTTACATTTTGGTGGAAAACAATAAAAATCTGGCACATTTTTGGCAAAATATGAACTAAATTTTCGGAACAGTGAGTTACAACTGGAAAGTTTTGAAACTTTGGGTGCCCAAAGGGTTTTTGATGATATTAGATCAATTTCCACAATCAAAAACACAATTCAAACACTCACAATTAAAATAAATAAAAATAAAAAATTAGAAACTAAAAACTTAATAAAAGTAATTAGAAAAATATTACCCAAAAATTGATCTAAACATTAACATACACATCATCTAATATAATATTTTCCTACACCTTTTAATATAATATTTTAATTAAAATTGTTTATTATTGAAAACCATAAATGAATTTCCTCTCGATGAGCCATGCGAGATGCCCACGGAGTTCATGATGAATGGCTTCGTCCATGAAATGTCTCGCAGGGTCCACCTTCTTTGTTGTTAGGAATAACCAACGGTAACATACATACGAGGAGAAATCACACCATATCACACACCGTCCACCCTCTTTCTTGTTAGGCATAAGCAACCGTCACATACATACGAAGAGAAATCACACCGTATCACACAAACTACAACATAGAAGAGAAATAAAAAAAAAAGAGTGATGTCATGCAACTGCATGATTGCATGTATTAGTTGTACGATTTGGCTTAGTTTACAACTAATAGTATGTTACTCTTGAAATCTAATCTCAACTAGGTAACTGGAATTTTCTGTGTGAAAAAAATATTTTGAGTTGAATTTTCTATGTGAAAAAAATATTTTGGGTTGATTGATGATCACTTAGTGTTGAAAAAGTTACACCCACAACTTGACCTCCACTAGTTCTTGTGATAGTAAGAACTAGCTAAACTCACAATAACTCAAATTAAATAAATGACAAGATCCATGTCACCTTACTTAACTACCTCCAAGTATTCTGTTGAAATAGAAATTCGAATTTTAATCTAGTTTGACCAAGGCAATGTCAAAACTAAATTTTCTTGTTTCATTATCAACACTCCCTGTGATAAATAAATAGATTATCACATGTCCCAATCCATATTCTATGGAACTCAAATTTTCCTCTAGACAAGGCCTTTGTCAAAATATTTGCATCTTGTTCCTCTATCGGAATGTACTACAACAACAAAATTCACCTTTGCACACAATATCTTAGATGGTGATACCAGATATCTATATGCTTGGATCGATCATGAAATACTAGATTCTTAGAGAGTTTGATACAAGTCGGATTCTCACACTAAATAGCTATAGCATCCATCCTCTGAAAAATAACCCAAAAGGAACCGTTCTCATTCAGATAGACTCACATGTTGCTTGACTTGCAGCCATATACTCTTCTTCTGTTGAGCTCAATGTCGTGACATATCTCTACTTCTTATTGTACCAAGAAACTATTGTGGACCCAACACTCAAAATTCTTCTTGAAGTTCTCTTCTTATTTGATGGACTCCCTCCCTAATATGCATCTATGAAGCCTTGCAGCTTCACTCCCTCTGTCTGTCTATACAAAATACCAAACTTAGTAGTGCCTCTGAGATATCTCAACACATGTTTTGCTACCTTCCAATATAGTTTGGATGGCTTAACTATTGCTTGACTAAGCTGGTTAACCTCATAACCCATGTTCGATCGTTTATTCACCAAATACATAAGTGAACCCACAAGCTGCCTGTAAATGGTAACCTCCACTACTTCACCTAAAATAACATCATCTTTCCTCCAATTTCCATCTAGAGGAGTTTCCATGTGTGTGCACTTTTCCATGTGGAACCTCTGAAGTATCACGTTGGAATACTTTCCCTAAGAGACAAACAATTCTCCAAATCCTTTCCATACTTCCAATCTAAGGAAGTAGTGCATGAGGCCTATGTCCTTCATCTCAAACTCTCTTACAAGGTCCTCCTTGCAAGATATGATTAGATCCTCATCACCAATAAGGAATAATTCATCAGCATATAAAATAATAATCAATAATTTACCTTCTACCACAATGTCATAATGGTTTTCATCTGCTTCACTTTTGGTGCAGCCCAAACCGATGAGATAGTTATTGATCCTAGTATACCAAGCACTGGGTGCTTGCTTGAGTCCATACAATGTTCGCTTGAGTCTACACACATGTGACTCTCTATCAAAGGTATCATATCCCTATAAATGCTCAATATACACCTCCTCCTCAATAAATCCATTCAGGAATGTTGTCTTCACATTCATCTAGTGGATCTTCCACCCCATCTGCATTGACAGTGCTAGAATTTACTTGATTGACAAGTACCTTGCTACTCGAGCAAATTTCTCCTCTTAGTTAATTCCCTCCACCTAAGAGAACCCATTTTCCATAAATCTGGCCTTTTGTTTCTCTATTCTTTCATATGTTGCATGCTTTACCTTGTAAATCTATCTCAAACCAATCGTTGATTTGTCTCTTCATCAATGGACCACTTCCCAAACATTGTTTCTGACAATGGAATCATATTCCTCTAACATAGCCTCAACCCATATTGGTTACTCTACATCTTCCTCGAATGATGATGCCTCTGTCTCTATAATATCACTCATCAAAGCCATGTAGCCAATGTATCGATCCAGTGACCTTCTTTGCCTGCATTGTGATGTTTTTTCTCCCACATTCTCTTTAGTATCCTACAATAATATGTCATCTTCCCTATTCCGCTTCCTTCCTTCTTTGGATGTCTTTTCTTGGGTGGATGTCTCGACTCTCTCCTCCTTTGCTTGTGGCTACTCCAAAACTTCCTGATGTTCTTCCTTTGGAGCCAAAAGCTCGTGATCAAGCTACAACTAAAGCTCTGTCTCAAGTGTTCACCTCATTGCCTTCTTTTACCTTATTCTTTTTTTCACGAAAAAAAATAAAAAATAAATAAATTAGTGTTATATTAGATATAACATGTTGTTTACATATATCATAGGTCACATGTCCATCCAAATTTAGTTGGAATGTTGTATTGCAAAAAGAAATTACATCAAAATACCTCCGCAGTTTAAGAAAGTATCCCAATACTTATACCTTAATAAAAAAGAAACCCTAAAAAGGTAGTTATAATCATTGTTCCACATATTCCTCTTATGAAAAAACATATTTTAACCCAACATTCCATGATTTGTAGTAACAAGGGCTAATGCTTAGTGAATGGAAAATTTTCCACTATGTTGATAGATGGAATTTGTATATAATTTGTACTCTAACATACCAAAAGGTAGAAAAATACCATCCTTAGATAACCTATTGGAAATCGAACTGAATTCCCTTCATGTATATGTAATTTTCATATTAGTGAAGTGTTCCATGATTTTCTGAATTCTACCCAACCATTTGAAAAGGAGTCACAGGAATAAAGTATATATATTAGAAACCCACTCCACAACTTCTTGTAAATCTCCGAAGACTTCCAATTGTACCAACCCAAACTTGCATGCATACAAAATAATTTGCCAAAGTGCTAGAATGCCATCTCGTATATTTTTCCCATTACTCCCATTCCAGCATATATGGTACATAGTGGTCGCCAAAATGATGATGTAACCATGATCGCAAATCCCATCATTAGTTGCACCATCGAAATAACCCTTCAAAAAGGGTGTGAAAGTTAGTGGAGGACAAATGAGTCTCAGAGTAGGTGCGCATCTACCAAAATTTGCTTCCCTATAATATGCCATGATGCAAACACACCTCTTCCAGATAGTAGGAAAATTGTTCTCAAAGATGAGTGGTTTGAATGTTTTATATTCAATTATACAACCCTGAATACAATTAACCATAGAAGAGCAGTTCCAATCTGCCTGTAAATGCAACATATTAAATACACCATTCCAAAATAATTTGTCAAAGGAGCATCAAAGAAATAAATGAGTTGGGTCTTCCATCTACCCCATACAATTTAAATAACAACTAATCCCAGTGTGTCCTCTACAGAAAAAATTGTCTTATGTCAAGATTATATTTTTCCAAATGAGGCAAGCCAAGACTTGTAGCTTTGTTGGAATATTCCACTTCCATATTTGCATAAACAATTTTATGGAGGAATAAAGAACAGGGGGCAGGGGGAATGTAACAATATGCCTCTCTTCCCTTTATTTTGACCCATCACCAAATTGTCATTCGATACATATTTATCCTCCTTTTTAGTGATAAACATGCTTGCATGTTCAAGGTATAGGGCGTAGATATTCCATCTATCTACAACGTCCCCATACAATCCAATTCTTCTTGGGAGATACCATGTGACAATGTAGGTTTTAGTCTATTAATAATGATTTTAGAAATAAATTTGTATAAGATGTTGCAAAGAGAGATAGGCATGTAATCAACAAAAGTTGATGCATGTGAAACCTTAAGAATCAATATAATGAAATTGGAATTAATATCTCCAAGGATATAACCAATCTTTCGAGATTATTATGTAGTCGCCAATATATTGGTGTGCATAATATCTTTGAAGTGTAAAAATAATTCAATGGGCTAGCCATCAGGCCAAGGGCTTTTATTGCGAGAAAATGATTCCATCGTAGCCTGCAATTCTTTCATTTTAATGGTATGAAATAACATAGTATTTATGTTAGCATAAAAAATAGTCGGATATGAATCAATGACCCCCATTAGTTGTACAATATCCAACTCTGCTCTAACTCAATATTTATTGAAAAAATATCTCAATGCCTCATCCTCAATGTCAGGAAGGGTAGATAAGAAATTACCATAAATATCTTGAATTTTCC
>APFE031475659.1:2421-15146 GCA_000404065.3 Pinus taeda | reverse complement strand
TATCATCACTTTCGTTTTGAAGCTATATTTTGCATGAAAATTTTGTAGTAAATTTCGTAGTCACTGCCATTTTTAAAACATGTTCAAAATTGACCCCTAAAAAATAAAATCATCATTTCAGTATACACACTTTTTGTTTTTAGCATTGTTTTTGATGTTTTTTCAGGGTTTTTTGGCCAGAGTTCCCGTTTTGAGTTTTGGCCAGAGTTCCCGTTTTGAGTTTATAGTTCCCGTTTCAAATTTTACATTGTTTCATATCTTCTCTTCCATTTGCTTAGAGAAGAAAATTAGAATTTTTTTTTTTGAAATCTCATGATGGCAGGGGAGGCCGAAATGGTTAAATCATGTATTGTATGGTTCCATATAGACATTAATGGCCACAAAGTCTCTAATTATCCATTAGAAACTTATGCTCTCCAAAACTAAATTCAATTAGCAAAAAAATAATAATCAAATCTTCAAATATTTAAAAAAATCCTTTAATAATGATTAATAGTTATTAAAGTCATTCTTAACAACTCTATTACTATAAAAATATAACTTGCAAAATCAACTCATCCAAATTTTCTTTTATAAATAATACACAATCTAATTAACATTAAAAATGAGAACTTTCATATCCTAAAAATGAGAACTTTCATGTCCTAATACAAATATTTATAGAATTAACTAAATCTCACTAATACAAATATTAATAAAATTAACTAAGTCCTAAAAAAAGCTAGACTAGTTAACTAAAATTGTTTAGAAAAATAACAAGATTCAAAATGAGAACTTTTATATCCCTAATACAAATATTTATAAAATTAACTAAATCTCACTAATACAAATATTAATAAAATTAAATAAGTCCTAAAAGAAGCTAGACTAGTTAACTAAAATTGTTTAGAAAGAGAACAAGGATCTTTTTGGATGTAAGTCTGGTTTTTTAAATATTTTTAACCACTAACTACTTTGTAGGTTTAAAAGCAAATTAGGCATATATTTGAAAAGAAAACGACATGCATGGAATATTTGGAAATTTTGATCTTGAACATATAATAAATTTAAATAATTACATAGAATTCTCTTTCTCATCTCAAAATCATGGATTTTATTCTAAGTTTTATTCATAGGTAATTATTATATTATATTGAGAATAATAATTAGGTAACTAAGCCATAGGGTGAGGTTGTGAGATTGTCGACCAAGTGGAAAATGATACACAATGTTTTTTATATTAATTTTCAATTATCAAATTGATTAATTAATAAGATGTGTATAAAAGTTAATATAAAAATTTGATTATTTGATTTTAACTAAATTTAATAGTGAAAATTAAGAAAAAAAATATTTAACAAAGATAATTTCGTTAAGAATTCAAGAACATGCAATAAATATGAGGTATAATCGTTTTTATTTTTTAGTTATGGTTGAATATGAGAAGAAAATTAAGTACCACGTTTGCATTGAGGATTCTAAGATAGGAAGTTGAGAGACTATTAAAATTGAGAAACAAATCAAAAATATCAATAAAGACAAAAATTAGAAATTAAATATCAATAAAACGGTGGTGGTGTGGAAGTTAGATAGTGTAATAAAAATGTTAAATTGATATTGATTTATTCTTATTTTTCCATTCTTTTATATATATATAATTATTATAATGTATAATAATAAATAATTAAAAATGCCTTTGGTTCCTTTTCTCCTATTTTTATTTTAGGTGGTTATATTCAAAATATTATTTCTATAAAAAAAAATAAACGTGATCCCTTATTCAAAACTAAAGTCGTTCTTAGGTTTAAGTTTTGATTAAACTTTATTATTAATAATCGAAGAGTTTAATGAATTTGATAATAATATTAATATCAATTATTTAAATTTTTTTCATTAGTTATAATTAAAACAAATATATAGTTATGGATAGTTTTTAATTAAATAATATATTATAATTCGGAAACTTTGATATGTTTTTTCAATACTTGGTTTTGAAGATGGCACCTCCTCAGCAGGGTCTCCAATCTTCTATGTTGATAAGTAATCCGGAAAATTGTCTCAAAATCATTATGATCACGAAAACTCGCAGATCAAAGATAAAATAATTAATGATTAGTGATGAATGAATAACTATTATTCCACCTAAAATATTCCATTATGTTTATTTTTTTTTAAATAAAATATTAATTTCTATTTATATACATATGAAATTGTTTAATTTTTTAAACATTACAGTCATTCTTGTTATCTATTGCCAACACTTCATGTATAATATGATCTATTAGAATAATATTTATTTATTTTTTATTTTTTAATTCAAGGCTTATATTGATTCTCAAGGCAATATGCTCAACATATGCTTAGTCTTAATACTTATCAACCACTGTATTGGAATACTTAACTAGTTCAAAGAAGAAAATTAATATAGCCAAGATTAAAACGAACTCTCATGAGCTCCATAGTGAAACAGGTAGTTGGGAAGTTCCTAGAACACCATGGATGGAAAGGATCTGCCATCTCTGTGAGAATATGAACATCGAGGATGAAAATCACTTCCTCTTAGAGTGCCCTGCGTACAACCACATTAGATCTCAGTTTCATAATCTTTGTTGCAATACTGACCTTCCTAGCCTTTTACTATGTCAAAATTATAGTGAGTTTGGGAGGTTTCTCTCCAAGCTTTTTGAGCATAGGAATAAACTCTTAAATCAAACTAAATAATTTGTTTCTTTAGGTCGATAGACCAAAGTTTGGTCTCAGTGGACGTTAACCACCACCACCATCATCATGTATTAAAGAGTTTGTTAAGTTGCACTGACTTTTATTAAATTAAAATTAGATTCTTGGTCCCTCTCCACCAATTTCTTAGAGATTTGAGATTATTCCAATTCTAATAAGTTCCTCATTATTATTTATAACATTCATTTATATATAAGCAAAGTTTATATAGCAAAATGGTCCATTACTTTTAATAAATTTAAAAAATTAGACGATTCGACTATGTTTTATAAAATTACGTTAATAGTATAAAAAATTCAATTATTTGACTTTCATTTAAATCATAGTGAACTAGGAAAAAAATACATTATCAAAAATACAATCATTGATGCGAGGATCAATGGAATAATACTATTTTACTTAAAATTCATTATGTTATATAATTATTGTTTTAAATAAATATAAATTTTTTACATAAAAATTTTTAACATTTTAAAACTATTCTTATTATATTATTGTGGCAAGACTTCTTATTTCAATTTAAGGTGGATGAGAATCTATTCACTTTTTTTAATTTTTTAATTGAGGGTCTAGATTGATTCTCGAGGGAATATGCTCAAGAGATCCTTAGTCTAAATGCTTATCAACCATTTTAGTGTATCAAAGAGTTTGTTAGGTTGCATTGGCTTTTAATAAATTAAAAAAATTAAATTCATGCCATGTGGCTCCTCACCCACCAATGTCCTAGAGATTTGAGATTATTCCAATTCTCATAAGTACCTCATTACTATTTATAACATTCATTTATATATAAGCAAATTTTATTTAGCAAAATGGTTCATTAATTCTAATAATGGTCCATTAGATTCATGCCATGTGGCTCCCTACCCACCAATTTCCTAGAGATTTGATATATTCCAATTCTAATAAGTTCCTCATTATTATTTATAACATTAATTTATAATTCTTTTTTTTCTTAAGTTAAAGTTGACGCATAACCTTTTTATATATGGTTAATCAGGGAAATGATTTTTTTTGTTAGCTATATCAACCACATTAATATTGTTAGATCTAAGACTTTTGTGATCCATCAATTTAGAGAAAGGTCTTCCAGATTAATCACATTTTAAGAATTGGGTCGAAGTTTCAAACCAACTAATGTGGTTCATCCTTGTCCGAATTAATCACATCGTAAGGATTTGATCGATGTTTCGAACCAACTAATGTGGTTCATCCTTGTCCTAAGGATGAACCACATTAGTTTATTCATCCTTGTCTTGAGGATGAGCCACATTAGTTGGTTCTCAACGTCGACCCAATCCTTACGATGTGATTAATCTAGAAGACCTTTATCCACATTAATATATTTAATGTTATTGTACTAATTATATCCATATAACCTTAAAAGAATCATATTAACAATATTTTATTTATAATTTTTTACCAATAAAACTTAAAAATCACATTGATGATGAACCACACTTGTTGGTTCCAAAAATATTAGCCAAAAATTTCTCTTATATGATTTCTACCTAAACACTTTTTTTAATTCATTATGGACCACATAAGCCCAAATTCAAAAACATTTTATTTATAATTCTACATTATCCCATCAATAATCATAAGTTTACTCTTTCACTCTTTATATTTCTTTATCCATTGCATTTGGGAAAAAAATGAAAGTTTGATTTAAGTTAATTTGAGTGACCAAATTTCAACGAAACATGCTCCCAAAAAAAAAAGCTGAACGAGGTTGCTCCAATTGCAATGGGTGGATCAAAGCTCATGGAAAAGCTATCCTTTTAAGTTCAACAGGATTTGGCTAGAAGATGAGACTTTCAATAACATTATTCGAGAAGCATGGAAATCTAGCAATCCTATATCTGGAGTTTCCCCTTCGGAAAATTTGATTGGAAAAATGAGGAATCTACGATCAAAAGTAAAAGAGTGGTAGACCTTGAAAAAAAATATCTAATTGTTTAGAACTTCAAGAGATTAAAAATGAATTAGAAAACATTGCCAGTGGTATGTCAACACATTCCATTCCATGGAGTATTCGATCTCGGATTTGGGAACTAGAAAAAAAGAAGCAGAAGTTACTATCCATTGAAGAAAGGACATCACAGCTTAAGAGTCGTGCCACTTGGTTAAAGGAGGGAGATAAAAATACAAAGTTCTTTCACTATTTTGCAAGCAAAAGACGTGCTACCAATTCTATATGGAAAATCAAGAGTGAAGATGGCAGAATTCTATACACTCAAGAAGAAATCTCTAAAGAAGCTATTAATCATTTTCAGAAGGCATATAAACAAGACGTCAACAGAGAGATAAATGACATTTTATAGGGCATCGAACCTTTCCCATGTATGTTTGATGAAGAAGAAAATGACTGACTATTTGCTGCTGTATCGGAGGAAGAATTACTAGCTATAATGAAATCCTTTAAAAAAGATAAATGCCCTGGCCCTAAGGGCTGGACCATCGACATTTTCATCCATTTCGTTGACATGATGAAAAGCGATATTTTGGGGATGGTGGAAGAATCCAGAATGAAAGGCAAAATTAATCATATCATTACTTCTATGTATATTGCATTGATTCAAAAAATATGGACTCCTTATCATTTTCTGATTACAGACCTACATCTTTATGCAATACTATCTATAAAATTATCTCAAAAGTTATAGCAGAAAGAATCCGTGGCAATCTCTCACTTTATCTCTCAAAGGAACATCATGGTTTTCTAAATGGCAGGAATATATTAGAGGCAGTGGCCATAGCTCAGGAATGTTTGCACTCAATGCAAACAAAAAAAATGGAAGTTGCCTTTCTTAAAATAGATCTAAAAAAAGCCTACGACTGCCTAGACTGGAGCTATCTGAGATGTCTTCTCATAAAGATCGGGCTAAATGATCAGTGTACAAATTGGATTATGGCATGTGTGGAAGGAGTCAACTTTGCCATACTCATAAATGGACGTCTCACTTCTTTCTTCTCGGCTGCAAGACGTCTCCGTCGGGGTTGCTCCCTTTCTCCCCTTTTATTCATACTCGTTATGGATACTCTCAGTCTTCATCTGAAAAGAGTTGAGACTATGGGGAACATTTTTCCTCTTTCCATATCCAAGGGAAGCTCTTTCACGCACAATATTTTCGTGGATGATATTCTACTATTTGCTATGCTCTGTAGACAAACATGGCAATTTCTGCACGAGATATTAATATCCTTTCAAAAGGCAACAAGTTTATTATTAACGAAGGAAAATCATCTTTTCACTATGGAAAGGTTAATATGGATGATATGGATCACATTTCTCAACAATATAAGATTCAGGCAATATCTATCAAAGAAGGTATGAAATATTTTGGTTACCAATTAAAACCCATGGGCTACTCCATATCTGACTGGTCATGGATCATCAATAGCTTTTATAAAAGGATATTAAGATGGGAATTCAAGTGCTCATCATTAGCTGGTAGGATGATTCTCTCACAACTTGTACTTGCACAAATTTCTGTTTGTTGGGCTCATCTATATTTCATCCCTCAAGCGATCATCAAAAAACTAAACAATCTAATGGCCATTTTTATATGGGGAGGGAGCAAGGAAAAGAGGAAATACCATCTTACAAAACTGATTAACATTTCCCTCCCTAGGAAAATGGGAGGCTGGGGCATCATGAATCTTCGTCGTTTTGGCTTGGCCCTATTATGTAAATCTCTATGGAGAGCTGTTTTTGGAGACAGTTCATGGAGTAACGCTATTAAGATGAAATATATTGGGAATAAAGATGTCGTTTACTGGTACAGGAACATATCTATGGGTCCTTCTAAAGGGTCGGCTATTTGGAGGAGCCTCCAAAAGGTTCTTCCCTTCTTCTACAGGAATCTAATTTGGAAATTTCAAACAGGAAACAACATTCTAATTGGCATTGACTCTATCATGGGTGTTGAGGTGGAATCCCCTATCCCTCAACAACTTCTTATGTTCCTTCAACAAAAAGGTATATTCTACTGGGCACAGGTCATTCAAGGATGGTGGGGAGCAATTCCTCGATGGAAATCGGCTAGGAGCACCTCGATGATACATTGGTGGATCAATAGAACAAGATTATCTGGGGAATGAAATATGTTGGGATTTTCAAAATAGAGGAAAGTGACAACATTGTATGGCAGGTTAAAAAAGGCAGAACTAATGTTTTAGTAAGAGATATATATCTCTCCTCGATTGAAGATCTAACGGAGGCCTCTCAGAAAATATTTCCCAACACTCTATGGAAATCTGGCTGTCCACTAAAAATTATACTTTTTTCATGGCTAGTATTTCATAATAAAAATCTTACATCGTCAAATTTGCTGAAAAGGAACTTGCACGGGCCAGCTATATGCTCAATTTGTCTATCTGAAACAGAAGACAACATGCACATCTTTCTTAATTGCCATCTCACTAAGATCCTATGGAAACAATTGGCTTCCCATTTTGGATTTTCTGTCATATCTAATCCCTCCATTATGGATGCATTCAAATGGTGGGGTTCACAGAAAATCACTTGGCGTCCCATTCCACTTATTGTCTTCTGGTTCGTATGGAAGTAGAGAAACAAAAGGATATTTCAAAAGTGCAAGGAGGATTTCAGGCATATATTCGATAAGGTTATCCCATATTATTTAACAATCCTCCCATATATTCCCCAATAATTGAAATCTCAGACTTGTGTTACAGCCCCACAACAACATATCCTCCCACGGGCTCACTTTGATGGTGCAGCAAAAGATGGCAAATGTGCATGTGGTGTTTACATCTGCATTACAAAGGACCTACATTATTCTATCTTTTGGAACAATGGCCTAGGAACCAACAACAAAGCTGAGGCCATGGCTCTACATGGCCTACTCATATTCTGCTCATTTTTGGATATTGGCCCAATACATATCTTCGGTGACTCCAAAGTCATCATAGAGCATGTAATCGGAAAGCAATCTATAAAAAACGACAGTTTCTCTGGATGGCTGAGCAGGATTTCAACAATATGGAAGCCTACACTCTTTCCTATTACATATATAAAACGTTTGCAAAATGAGCTGGTGGACAAACTATCAAAGAAATGTTTGCAATCTCCATGTGGTAGACGGCATCTAAGCATCACTGTAGAATCCACCACACACGTTATTCAATCATTCTCCATGCCTGGTATATAGTGTCGACACATTTCTGGTATGTTTCATGATCCCGTACATATTATACTATCTCATGACCAGGTATTATATTTTTTGTCTGAATATCACTTTTGCTATAGTCCTCATACTTGATCTATCAAAAGAAATAGGTATATTTTGATAAGTTACGGTCAGTTAATGGGCTCCATCCAACCCCTCTTTCAAATGTTCATAATGTACATGTTTTTTATGTATATAATATAAACTTATATAGCTTTTTCTTCTGAAAAAAACAAGCCTAACGATGCTCTCATGCGAATAAGAAAACAATGCAATATCATCATTCAACTGGAAATTTCTTCCTAACAAAGTCCAACTCAAACTGAAAGTTATCTAATCATGTGTGTTTGGGTATTTAAAAAATACATAAACTTGTTTAAAAAATAAAAAAAAATAATTTTATATACAATATACCTATAAAAAGACAATTTCTCATATTAATTATTTTTAATTAATGGATTTTACATTATTAAAATTAAGTCATTTTCATGAAAATTAAATGTTATTTTCTTCTAAAAAAATTTGATAATAAAAATGCTTGATTTTATTTTTATAGTATAAATGAATTCAATACTATAAAAAATTTCCCAACACTCAACATTTTTTAAATTTAACAACTATAAATTATAATTAAAAAAACTGTCAAATTCATACCCGAATTTCTATTATTTTCCACACCATTAAAATCTCATTAAACTACGCACATATATATGTACATATTTCTCCAAATAAATTCAATATCATAAAAAATTTCCCAAACACTCAACATTTTTTAAATTTAACAACTATAAATTATAATTAAAAAAACTGTCAAATTCATACCCGAATTTCTATTATTTTCCACACCATTAAAATCTCATTAAACTACGCACATATATATGTACATATTTGGAGATTCTCAAAAGCCCCATAATCCCATCCAATGTACTTTGAATTTTTTTTAATGTGGAGCTAAATTTCAACCTGATTTGTGTACTTTGAAATATTTTAATGTGGAGCTAAATTTCAACCTAATTTTAATAAGTCTCTTCCTGTCCTAATCTGGGAGGTTAAATATAGCCATCAATTAAAACGATGAATGCTAGGGACAGTGCATTGACAGATAGTGATGATAAATGGAGGGGGACCACACAAGTGAGAAGGAAAACGCTTCTTGAGCAGAAATCGTTAGGTATGTGTACAGCACACGAAAGGCACGTGGGCACTTGCCGACCCTCCGGAAGAGGGTGTGCCGAACCCTGGTGGAGAATAAAATAATATATTAAATAATTATTAATAAAGTATTTTTTTGGATAAGAGAAAATTTAGGCCGATCAATTTGTAGGGATTATATTCTGTTGGTAAAATTAGTAGGGCCTAATTTCGAAAAGACCCTTTGACTTTCCAATCAGTAAATACTGAATAATAAGAATTCAACCAATTTAACTAATTATTGGAGTAATTGTCATTAAAAATAATATATTAAATAATTAAATAATTGAGTTTGAAATAAGAAAATCATATATAAAAGATAAATAAAATTGAAGAAAGATCCTCACAATAAGATTTCCACTTAATCAAACAATTACAAAAATAATATAAAAATAAGAGAAAAAAATAAAAAATAATAATTTATTCATGTAAACTTTTAAAATGTTGTGCAAAACCGTTAATGCTAAATCAAATGCAAAATAATTTTTACCTATCATATTGGAAACACATATAATAAAAGTGTATATTTAAGGAGAGGATCATGCCATGGAAGAAATAAAATGGAAACACATATAATAAAAGTGTATATTTAAAGGAGAGGATCATGCCATGAAAGAAATAAAATGTAGCCCTTGCAACATTAGAGAAAAGATAAAAAGAAATTACACAAAAGATTGAACAAATAATTTTGAATTATTAATGTGGAGTTTTTAAAACTTTTGCAAATACGAAAATTGTTTTAATATTTATTATCTTTGTTTCTAGTTGCAAGGCTTACACCATTTTTTTCTTGCAACTTTTTGAGTAAGTCTCTTGATTTGAATTACTATTTAGTTTTGTTGGAAAAAATCCTTCAAAAGAAGAGAAAAGACTCTTGCTACACAAACTAGAGAGTTATCAACAATCTTTGGAAATGCTTCAAACATTAAGGCTTAAGAATTAAATGAACAAATATACCACATCGTGTCCAGAATATCCCTAAGAAGAATGCACCCACATCTTTTGTTCATAGGATTTTCCACTTGCTTACCCTTCAGAGTATCCCAAAGATCAACATCCAACCTTACTACCTCAACACATGCATCATTAGGGTGAAAGTGAATGAATGATAACAGCTTCTACTTACTATAGTTTTTAAAGATAATAGGGATACCACTTACAAAAGGGCCATAATCTAGCTCATCTTTACAAGAGTCCTTACTATTTACAACAAAAAGAGCTTTACATTTCTTGAACTACCCAACCCAACACACTTGAGAGAACCTTTAACTCTACACATCCTAGTGGGAATTTGACTTCCCTTCTCGGTGAGAAAAAATTATAACAAAATTTTATGATTTGTAAATCTTTCGTGAAATTTGGAGAAAAACATATTTTTTCTCAGAAAAAAAAAAAGAATAAGTAAATAGATCAACAAACTTAATCTTTCATATGAATTTACATTTTTTTAAAATCAAATTAAAATAAATAGAAATTTCAAAATAAAAAATCATTTGTAAGATGAAAAAAAAATATATTTAAATATTAATTTATTTGCAAATAAATAAATTCGTTCATTTATCAATTTATCATTCTAGGTTGTTGTAGCATTATTCCTATGTTTGGTTGTGTCTCTTCAAGTCTTTATCACATGGATTTGTATTGACCAATGGTATTACCTTTGCTTTTTTTGTAATAATAAACTCCTAATCTTGATCCATGCTTAAGGGATATGTTATTGGCTATATATATCACATGGATTTGTATTGACCAATGGTATTACCTTTGCTTTCTTTGTAATAATAAACCCTTAATCTTGATCCATGCTTAAGGGATATGTTATTGGCTATAGAACTATAATTATTTTTGGGTCTTGATTGATCATATATGCACTTGGAATGGGTTGTGACTCTCTAATGAGAATTACATATCAATCTAGTCTATTTGCTTCTAGATCTCAATCTCAAAAAATGTATCTTTTCTTATGCCCCTATAGCATCTAGAATTGGTTATGAAATAGGTTGCAATGAAGAAAATAAATTTACATTAAGCTTCTTTCTAGTACTTTAGTTATCTAATACTTCAACAATTTCATTCAAGAATATTGTATATATAACCTTTACCACATCAATCTAAATGATATGAAATGATTTACATATATTATTTACAATTCTATTATGACTTGAATGATAAATACTCAATAGCTTTGACACATTTTTAAAATGAACATGAAAAACACAGCTTTCATGGAAGTTCCATCACTTAAATTTTGTATATCATTAAATTAATTACAATATTAGTATAATAATGATATAAAAGTTACACATTTATATATTAAAAATGTAAAACAAACCAGTCCACTAAAATGCTAAATAAATCTGGGAATGAATATTAAGTATCTAATCTCATAGAATAACATATTTAATGGCATTTGGCCATTCAACATTTTCTAATTTTGATGGATTTCCAACTTTAGTAGATTATTACTCCTGTTGTAGGCATTGGGATATTGCATTTAGTTTGTGGTCAAATTTATATTTGTTTAGTGTTGAGTAAAAATATATGTAAATTTTTCAAAGTTTTACTTTTCACATTTATTTTGACAATATTTTAATTTAATTTTCTACAATATGATTGGCTATCAAATTCAACATGTTATTGCTCAATACATAAATTAATGAGCGAGAAGTACAAAAGTCTTAACAATTCATAAGCCGATACAAAAATTTTATCATAAATTTGTATTCTTATACTACTTAAAACTAGCCATATCTAACTCAAAACCTACCCATACCACTAATCGTACTTTTCATCCTAATTAATACTCCATAAACCATTTGCAAGCCTCAGTGACGTTTATAAATAAATGATGATTGTTTAGATTTTTCATTGAAATTTTGGTTACACATTTATTTCAATACTACAACATGATAATGGGCTACTATGTTGTTATTTTTTCGACTAGTATTTTATGAGGCAATTTGCTACTTTAGTACGTAGATTCATAAAATTTTGATGTTGAGTCTTCATAACAGTAGCATTCACTATCACTCACTCTTGTCAATTTTATTTCCCTTAAAGAAAACCACAACGAGATGTCAAACCTTTAATTTTTATAAAACAATTACAATGTTTTAATAGAAGTTTCTAATAAAAAAATATAAATACATTAAAAATTAACACAATAATAAAATAGATTGATAAAGAGCTAATATAAAGAATTTGATAAAAAAAAACAACAGCAAATACTTTCATTGAAATTTAATAAAAATAAAAATTACATTAATATAGGAAATGATACATTATTCAATTAACAAATATTTCAATTGATATTTTTTATAAAGAATATAAATACATTAAAAATTAACGAATAATAATATAGGATATGATACATTATTCAATTACGTAATTAATATTCATATTTATTTTAATTTGATTTTTTTAATAAGTAGCTTTGAAATATATTTATGTTTAGTTTAATTTGAAAATAAATATTAGTTTAAATAATTTTGAAATATAAAAAAACAAATTAATTATATTAATGATGATGATGGTTAACGTCCATTGAGACCAAACATTGGTCTATCGCACCTAAAGAAACAAATTATTTATTTTGATTTAAGATTTTATTCCTATGCTCAA
>APFE031475652.1:38602-54144 GCA_000404065.3 Pinus taeda | reverse complement strand
GCGTCTCCTGTGGCGCCTCCGCACTGCGCCTTCTGTGGCGCCTCTGTGGCGTCTCCACACTGTGCCTTCTGTGGCGCCTCCGCACTTCAGCAGCTGCAGCACTCGAGAGATCACCCTTCACAGATTCGCTTTCCACTTCACTTTCATATAGATCGAGCTTTTGAAACAATAACCCAATATTTCAGATCTTAAGATATTCAACCCAAAAGCATACGCAAGCCAAATGATCTCCTTTGCTTTATATAGGCAAGCTCTTCCTCAAATCATGGACCAATACCACGGGCCAAAACCATAACAAACCAATACCATCAACTCAATACTAGGGATCAACACGTCTGTCGAGATGCCATGGTCCAAAAACCATAGGTTCAAATTCCAAGGACTAACTACCATGGACCAAAGGTAAGTTTTCCCACATGAAATAAACTTTTCTCTGCAAAAAATTCCGTGAACTTTTCTCCACATGAAATAAACTTTTATAAACTTTTCTCTGCATAAAATTCCGTGAACTTTTCTCCTGCGTACTTCTTAATTCTCATCATATTGAGAGCCATGCCATGGGTGTTGCCATCAAGTACAACATCTGTAACATATAACCATACCAGAAACATAATGCCAACATTTTTTGATATCTTCCTCACCTGTCATGATGGGCCCTATGGAGGCCACTTTGTAGCAAAAATAACCGCTTTCAAAATTCTACATGTCGGCTACTATTGGCCCACTCTTCATCAAGATGTCAGGAGATACATTAGCCAATGTGACCAATGTCAAAGGATGGGAAAGCCGACTCCCAGAGATGAAATGCCCCTCCAACCTCAAGTGGCTTTCGAGCCATTTGAGAAGTGGGGCATGGACTTTGTGGGTCCTATCAACCCTCCTTCAAACCAAAAGTCTTACATCATTGTGTGCACGGACTACCTGACAAACTGGGTAGAAACAAAGGCATTCAAGGCAGCAACAGAAGAGAAAGTGGTTGACTTTTTGAGGGAGAATATCTTCTACAAGTTCAGTTGCCCAAGAGAGTTAGTCATAGATCAAGGAAGTCAGTTTACTTCTAACCTGCTTGAAGACCTGCTCGCTCATCACAGGATTAAGCACAGAACTTCCACCGCTTATCATTTACAAGCAAATGGATAGGTGGAAGTCACTAACAGAGTTTTGGAAGAGATTTTGACTAAAGTGGTGAGTAGCAACAGAAAATATTGGGCAGATCGCTTGGTTGAGGCAACTTGGGCCTACAACACTACTTGGAAAACTACAACAGGTTTCACACCTTATGAGCTAGTCTACGGGAAGAAGGCTTTGTTGTCCATAGAATTTGAATATAACACATTGAGGTTGGCAGCTCAGCTGGACCTAGATCTCAGCCATGCACAACAAGAAATATTGCTTTAGTTGAGTGGACTAGATGAACAGAGAATGCAGGCCCTTCTCCACTTAGAGGTGGTCCAACTTCAGAGGAAGATATGGCATGACTGGTACCTTAAAGAAAAGTAGTTTCAGCTAGGAGATTGGGCGTTGTTATATGATTCAAGATACAAGGATTTCAAAGGGAAGCTGAGGACAATATGGTTGGGACCATATACAGTGGAGAGATGCAATGACAATGGTTCAGTCCTTATCAAGACCATTGATGAAGAAGCCATCCCCATGCTTATCAATGGGCATCGATTGAAAATCTACAGGAAGCCCCTTTCTAAGCAGGAGTTCATTGAAACTCTGGATAAATCAGTATTGGTAGTGGAGCAGGCCCCTGCCTCCACTCCAACCACACCTTGAAAAAAAAAAGATCCTTGGGTGAAAACCTCCTGGAGGCACCCAGGGCAGACAATGAGGGTGAAAACCTCCTGGAGGTGCCCCATATGTCTCCAAAAAAAAAGACAAAAAAGAGAGAAAAAAAAAAAAACAAAACAAAACAAAACAAAACAAAACAAAAAAAGAGAAAGAGAAAAATAAACCTAGCTTCTGTTGAATAATTGCAGTTTGCGGGAAGGATATTGTAGGTTAGGGGGATCGCGCAAGACAAAGATAGAGGTCAGCACCAAGCTACAAGCATCCCTCACCATCCATTCCTCCATGACCACTACCCTTTCCTGAGATTTGGTCTCATTCGGACTAAGATTTCACCTTCTACAGGAAGTTTCATGTCTTCTACAAGAAGTCCTGTGTCTTCTACAAGAAGTTCTATGTCTTCTACAGGAAGTTCTTGTAGAGCCTGCAAACAAGCCAGAATTGATCTTCGAAGAGGACTCGAAGGTTGGGAACTTGTCGATGAGTCTTGTAAACATCCCTACTTCCATCCATTTCCATATGTCACGTTTTTCCATCTTTGTACACCTCCATTGCACTCATTTTTTTTATGTTCCTACACAGTCACACACAGAAATCCTGTTTTTTTCATACTGCCAGCAAAAACTCCTTAATAAGAAACCAAGCAGCAGTTTTACTCACCATATAATTTGTTACCCTTCATCTAGATTCCTCATCTGCTGAGACCCTCGTCAACAGTATAGCCTTGCTCATTCTAGCTTGCATTCTAGGAGGAGAAGCAGCTACAGGACATCCTACAGGAATCATGTAGCAGCTGATCCCGCTGAAAGACATACTCCAGAGACAGGGAGAGCAAAGTATGGCAGAAGATACATGCATGAAGCTCTTCTTGCATGTAAGAACATCAACAACAATAGAGGCAAATCATGCAGTATGCATGCAGCAACAGCGAACGAAGGAATGGGTTCTAGAACTTGAAATCTGCATAACACGGCCGTGACCACACAGGTAAGTGCCTAAACTCGTTCTTGAATTGCATAAATCATATTTTAAAAGCTGCATGACAATGGGAATGGTTCGGATTGGGTGAAATCGGTGGCTAGTCAACTGGCCACCCTTGGCCAGTTACATATCCTCGTGAAGTCCAAACGAGCCCCGTTACTTTCAAATTACTGATTAGATGTGCAGCGAGCACGTGTGGAGTGTCCATTCAGAGAGAAATCGTCGGGACTGGTAGTGGTGGTGGCAGATAACGGGAGAGCAAAGGTGATGGCGGTCAGAAACATGTAGAAACATTATGGCTGTGACGTCGGATCAATAGTCCGGTCCGGCCACCTCATCCCCTCACCACGAATCACGCTGCACTTAAAAGACGCTCAGTTGAAACATGCACCACCCTCTGTTCATTCTTCACTCACGACATTCTCTATTGGAGTACGTATCCACCACTTCCAAAAACACTTAACCAGGCGTCCTCCACTAGTTTTTCGGCCTATTTTCAAAAATCTCCAACTTATCGGGCTCTATCGGAAGCGCAATTCCATTCTACAGGAACCGGGAGCCTTCTATAGGAAAGGCAGAGAACTGCTCGGCAAGAGGGAACCCATGGTTTTCATTGAATTTCAAGCTCCAAACGAGGTAGGCCTGAGAGAAATTCTATGTGCGTAATTTGTTGGTGCAAGGCGGTGAACTGAACAACGTCAGTTTGAAAAATAAAAGTCTACCTGTGTATTCAACAAACCATGAAAGATTGCCTGCATATTTCACTGTATTTGCCTAAGTTCTTTCTCTGCACTCTGAAATCTCCTCATCATTTTTAAAATTCTCCTGTAAAGAAGATACATGCTACAATAGAGGCCACCCTGTGCATGAAAAACTGAATTTACATATCTATCTATGTGTTGAGAAGAGAATTTGTGCCCTTATGCTATGTTCTGCAAAAACAACATTCTCCTTTCAATAAATCGACAATCGAATTCTGGGTGACAAAAACAAGGTAATTATTGCTATCTGGTATTGTGAGGAACACAAGAGAAACTCCTCCCTAGGTTCAGAAGACACCAAATTCAGCTATCCTCTATTCCACTGATTAACTATTGTTTTCCTAAGCATTTTATTTTCTGATTAATACATAAGAAGAACACTCAACACCATGCCAGGGGGATTCATAAGGAAAGAGCCCTCAAATTCCAGCAAGCTGTATGAGCACCCTGAGGTGGTGGACCTTTTCACCCGAACAAATTGGATATCCTTCTCTGACAAAATTCAGGGTCATGATGAAGAGATAACCAAAGAGTTTTTGATATCCCTAAGACCACATTCAAGGACACATGCCATAGTTATTTTTAGGGGTTTGACCCTAGAACTAACCCTTGAGCTCATCAGTAGAATTACTGGTCTACCATTGGGGCTCCCTTGGAGCAAGGAAGAGAGATCATTGGGCCAGATTGCTAAGAAAATATTTTTTCTGCCCGAGGAGCATCCTGTAGAGGACAAAAATGGAGTTAGAAGGACAAGTCTGCCCCCTCTCTGGAGTGAAGTTAGTTATCAAATTATGGAGTACATCACATGTGAAGGGAGGTTTAGCATCATCTATGGATACCATTTCAAGTTGTTAAGTGAATTAAGGCATGGGATTGACTTGCCTCCAGCCAAGAAACTAAGCATCCCATATTTCCTTCTTTAGTCCCTAATTGAATGTGATACAAAGATAAATGAAGGGATCCCAGACTAGTTGGCCCACCATGGGCTCATCAAATTGTTGGTGGAAGATGCTTTACACACCTACATTATCCCCATATCTTGGGAAATCTTTAGAAACATGTCCAGAAATGATAATATTAGGACTTTGGCTGAAAACATCACTCCATCCAGCAATGAGGAGGAGGAGCAAACTGAGGAAATGGAGAAAAAAAATTATGAGGGCACACAGGGCATCCAAGCAAAAGGTATAACAAAGGAAGCACATGAAGAACAGAAAGAAATTAGCAAGGTTATTGAGCCTAAAACAAAGGAAGAAACAACAGCAAAGACAACAAGGGAAAAGAGGATACAGAGTAGAAAGGAAAAGGCTGAACAAGCCCAAATGAAGGCTGCCATAGCTAAGGCAGGCACCCAGAAAGAAAAGGAAAAGGCACATCCTGAAATATCAGTCACACAGACAGAAAAATGGACACAGAGATTTCTACAGGAAGCGAAGAAAAAGACCAGCAGGAAGAGAAATCCCTGGAAACGTTGGCAAGGGAGGTAGCAGTTGTGCTTGCTGCATTAAGCACACCTGCAAAACAAAAAGGAAAGAGAAAGATGCAAACCTCCATGTACTTTAAAGCCAGGAGGAGCACCCAGATCAAAATGGGCAAATCCTAGCCACAATCTGATGCAGGAGCATCAAGACCTTTTCTCCATCTGTAAATATGGGGTGCGATAATGTTAATTTGTAAATATGGGGTGTGATGATCTTTAATATTTTATTAATTAATTTGAATTAAATAGGAGAAGGTGAGGATTTATGTAAATATCCTTTTATTAATAAAAGGATATGAGGAAATTTAATGAATTGAAGGATTTTAAAAACCTATCCTTTAGGGATGTTGAGAGATTTAGGGGTTGTTGAGGATTTTAAGAGATTGAGCATTTAATTAAATGATTTTTTTAAATTGTATAAATAGGAGGGCTTTTTGTGAGAAAAGATTATTAGAGATGAGAGATTGAGAGTATGGTTCAAGCAGCAAGGCTGTAAGCCTTCTGAAATTGTAAAGGGCCATGGCATTGAAATATCTGGCCAGTAAAAAGTTCGTAAAATTCCATATTTAAAAGGAGCTCTGATACTGGAACGCGTAGTTATATAAATTCTGGAACAGAGAGCTTGATACAATGATGTGCCCAAAGCTATCGGATATCAAGGTGTGAATGTCTTATATGATTGGCGTGAATTGTTGGAATCAATTGGTGTGATATTCATTACCTCTAATTATGGACTGTTTGTTATGATAACCAACGTCAAGCTGGCAAACTCCGATCACTTCATTTATTGTTGGAATCTGTAAACAATAGAAAAATCAGATACATATACAGAAAATAGAATGAATGATGCAGGGAGAGTCGATTCCAAATAAGTAGAGCAGAGGTTGTCATGTTCGTTCGTTTGGCGTCAGATTGAGTGGCTGCAGTAACAGCAGATTTTCGTATCCTTTTGCACAGATGACCCATATGCACTACTACTCTTTCCTCTGGGTCGTTCTGAGTTCATAAATGCAAAGAATGTGTGTCGATCTTCGGCGTTTTTGCTGGCCCCGGGGTGATGCGCTCAAGCTCTGAACCGATTTTTTAATTAACGCAATTTTTTTGGTCTTCCAGATTAAAGAAAAAAATTCCAGTATTAGTAGGTGTTAGCCAGGATTATATGAAGATTCCAGAACTATAAAGAGTTTGCGGTGCTAGTTGATTTGTTTTTAGGTAAACGGCTACATTAGTTGTTTGAACTTATGATTGCCATGTATTGAGATTGAGAGGAGAAATGATTGAGATTAAAAGGCGCTGAAGAATTGTGGAAAGTCAAATCTGGCAATTTCGTTGAAGTGCAGCAGTTGCGAAAGATTAACAGTAATCCTAAAGGGGTATGATAGAGACAGCCTTTTAATGGACATCGTGTTTAACACAGGTATGGTTTATCTTGATGGGATATCAATGGTCTTTTGAAATAAGAAAACTCTTATAAATTGACTGGTTTAATTGTTGTGGAAGTTTTATATGAAGTTTTGAGTTGGGCTTCATCATAGAACCTTGTATGAGTTTCAAAGCAAATAGAGAAATTATGATGACATGTTATTAATTTCCGCTTATTAGAATATGGGTTTTGAGAACATATGTGCAAAGTGTGAATTTGCCAAGTATTGAGGATTTTGATTTGGGGAAAAAGCTGTGAATTAAGTTGAAAAAAACAACAGAAGTTAAGATCCTGGTATTTGCAGGCTCCCGCCTGCATCAAATTTGGTATCAGAGCTTGGCTCTGTTGAAATGAAGAATGTTTTTTTTTTTCTAAATAAAGACAGAAGGTTTGGTGAACTGAATGGAAAGCTTTAAGCTGTAGGGTACTTTTATATGCTTTGATTAAGAAAAAAAATCCAACTACTAATCTACATGACTGTGCGGTAATTTAGAACAATAGCAGTTTTAAGTCGATCTCATCTATGGAAAATTTTGATGCGCTGTTCTATGTGGATCAATACTGTGATTGTTAATTGCAGAAATCGATGGGGTTATAATTGTTTGCAACTTGGTTGAAAGTTTTAAATAGAGCGCAGATTTAATTACAATTCAGTGGCAACAAGAGCGTGGAGTGAAAACGCTGGTGCAGGGGACGAGTTTATTATCAAAGGTGTCAGGACAGAACTGCAGAAGTGATGAGATTGAAGTACAGGTAAACAAAAAGACAAGATCAGACTGAGATCTTGAAGGTAAGGTGATCTGGGTTTATTTGAATTTGAATATTGTAGTCTTTGCATTAAAGCAGAAGTATTTTTTGCAACTCCCAAAAGGAAAATCCATAGAAGACATGTTTAAAATTGCTAACAGAAAACTGGTGAAAGCATAGGTGTGGCAGAACCTTGAGGAAATCCAATAGAGATTGAATAAGGAAGACAGTTGTGAATAGGCAGATGAGTTGAAGCCAGGAAGAGCAAAGAGAAGTGCTCAAAGGAGGTTCCAGAGATAGAACCAATTGCTTGCCAAAAGACCAAGTGAGGAGGGCTTGGTGAGGTAAGTGGCGACAAGATAGGACTTGCTGCTGGAGAGGCTTTAGTACAACTCATAGTAAAGTGAGTGAGGAACTCATAGAGATGGAAAGGATGATGACTAGTGACAGTCATCACGAAGGTTCTGAAATAGACCACAGCGGAGGACAAAAGGAGAAGGATGCCAAGGAAATTGGCATACAGAGAAAGTTAAGCAAAGAGGAATATGAGAGGGAGAAGGCTGAGATAGCAATTCAGCTTGAGGTGTTAATGGAGATGTTGCAGAGAAATAAGGAAGACCAGAAGCGTGGTTCTGTCATAAGAAAGAAGCTGAGGTGGCAGAGACTACAAGAGAAGTGGAATCATCAAGTAAATTTGCAGTTGATAAAGGAAATAAGGGAACTTGAACAAGTTCTTGATGCCAGACAGAGGATAGAGAAGCTCGAAACAGTTAAGCTACAGCAAAAGGAAGATGCTGAAGAAGATGTTGAAGTTTCGTTATGTTACCCAGAGAGTGGACCATTACTTTTTGAAAGTGATGAAGAGCTAGAGGAGTTGAATCATATGAATGATTCAAGGCAGCCCAAAGATTTGATGATTGAAGCATCAAACGAGACCGTAAGGTCTTGTGATTTTAAAACTAACGATTTGTGTGTGATTGCAGGTTTGGAAGAAGAGGAAGAACATCTACTGAAAGATGTTAAAGAAGATTTAGCAGAAGAAAGACCATGTGAAGATCAGGTAAACTTTCCAAAGTCTACTCCAAGTAAAATTATTGAGTTATATAGAGAATTGGACTTCCAAAGGAGGAAATTGGAAGAACAAAGGATGAATGTCCAGAATAGATTGCTGATGAAGGATGACAAAGCAGTTGTCATAAAAGAAGTTGCAGGTAATGAGCAAAGGAATGTTGCAGAGGGAAAGGATGATTGGGAGGCCGCAACATTCATATTGAAAGCTCAGCAATCAAGGGATGGAAACAATCAGCAGACAGAGGACATACTGGATAGAGAAATTGAGTTGATAAGGAGGTTAATGATAAAAACATCCCAAAGAAAGACAACCGAAAGAAAGAAAAGGAGCGACAACAAGAGAATGACAATGAAGGATTGCAAGAGCAGAGCAGGTGGAGCACTACAACACAAAATATGGAAACCCGGAAGACAATAGCAGATGACAACAGCAGTGAAGCAATCGACAAGCACGAAAGGATTACAAAATAAAATTTGGGATCCAGGAGGAGACTTATGACCAGGTGGTCATGAATTTTTTTTACATGGGGAGTCTGATGCAGGAGCATCAAGACCTTTTCTCCATCTGTAAATATGGGGTGTGATAATGTTAATTTGTAAATATGGGGTGTGATGATCTTTAATATTTTATTAATTAATTTGAATTAAATAGGAGAAGGTGAGGATTTATGTAAATATCCTTTTATTAATAAAAGGATATGAGGAAATTTAATGAATTGAAGGATTTTAAAAACCTATCCTTTAGGGATGTTGAGAGATTTAGGGGTTGTTGAGGATTTTAAGAGATTGAGCATTTAATTAAATGATTTTTTTTAATTGTATAAATAGGAGGGCTTTTTGTGAGAAAAGATTATTAGAGATGAGAGATTGAGAGTATGGTTCAAGCAGCAAGGCTGTAAGCCTTCTGAAATTGTAAAGGGCCATGGCATTGAAATATCTGGCCAGTAAAAAGTTCGTAAAATTCCATATTTAAAAGGAGATCTGATACTGGAACGCGTAGTTATATAAATTCTGGAACAGAGAGCTTGATACAATGATGCGCCCAAAGCTATCGGATATTAAGGTGTGAATGTCTTATATGATTGGCATGAATTGTTGGAATCAATTGGCGTGATATTCATTACCTCTAATTATGGACTGTTTGTTATGATAACCAACGTCAAGCTGGCAAACTCCGATCACTTCATTTATTGTTGGAATCTGTAAACAATAGAAAAATCAGATACATATACAGAAAATAGAATGAATGATGCAGGGAGAGTCGATTCCAAATAAGTAGAGCAGAGGTTGTCATGTTCGTTCGTTTGGCGTCAGATAGAGTGGCTGCAGTAACAGCAAATTTTTGTATCCTTTTGCACAGATGACCCGTATGCACTGCTACTCTTTCCTCTGGGCCGTTCTGAGTTCATAAATGCAAAGAATGTGTGTCGATCTTCGGCGTTTTTGCTGGCCCCGGGGTGATGCGCTCAAGCTCTGAACCGATTTTTTAATTAACGCATTTTTTTTGGTCTTCCGGATTAAAGAAAAAAATTCCAGTATTAGTAGGTGTTAGCCAGGATTATATGAAGATTCCAGAACTATAAAGAGTTTTCGGTGCTAGTTGATTTGTTTTCAGGTAAACGGCTGCATTAGTTGTTTGAACTTATGATTGCCATGTATTGAGATTGAGAGGAGAAATGATTGAGATTAAAAGGTGCTGAAGAATTGTGGAAAGTCAAATCTGGCAATTTCGTTGAAGTGCAGCAGTTGCGAAAGATTAACAGTAATCCTAAAGGGGTATGATAGAGACAGCCTTTTAATGGACATCGCGTTTAACACAGGTATGGTTTATCTTGATGGGATATCAATGGTCTTTTGAAATAAGAAAACTCTTATAAATTGATTGGTTTAATTGCTGTGGAAGTTTTATATGAAGTTTTGAGTTGGGCTTCATCATAGAACCTTGTATGAGTTTCAAAGCAAATAGAGAAATTATGATGACATGTTATTAATTTCCGCTTATTAGAATATGGGTTTTGAGAACATATGTGCAAAGTGTGAATTTTCCAAGTATTGAGGATTTTGATTTGGGGAAAAAGCTGTGAATTAAGTTGAAAAAAACAACAGAAGTTAAGATCCTGGTATTTGCAGGCTCCCGCCTGCATCACAATCAAAGGAACCAATTTTCATTGAGGACACAACCACTAAACCAAAAGAAGAGTCTCCTTCAAAGATATCCATCACCTATGAAAGAGGAAGCCCAAAAACCTCCACCTAGAGAGAAAAAATTAGGATGATGGACTCAAAAATAGCTCTACAGGAAACTCTGGCGAAGTTAAAAGAAACTGAGAAATTTCAGGAGAAGGCAGCCAAACAACCACAAGGAGAAGAAAATACTGAAGAGATACTGGAGCCGAGCCCTCAGCCTAGCTTGGGCTCATATTACAACCTGTTAGAAGGTGCGAAGATTATCCCACAGAAGTTTTTTGTACCACTCTTCTCTGCATTGGAACAAGAGAGGGTTAGGACTCACACTTGGATGAGGATTTCCAAATCCAAGGGTGTTGCAGACATAGGCCACCTAGAGGAATAGCTAAAGGAATCAAGGAAAGAGTTGGCCATGATCAAGCACATGGAAAGCAGTCAGAGAGCAAAATTATAGGAAGAGAATGAGTTGTTGAGGAAGGAGTTGTAGCTACAGGAAAGTCATAAGGAAGATAGGCCATCCATTGTGGGAGAGTAGCAGCAGCAAGAAAGACCTCCAGCAAACAGAGAGACAACTGAGGAACAACAGAGAGAAGAAAAGCTGCCAAATGATGTTGAGATTCTAACAAAACTACTACAGGAAAAGGAGTCATAGGCAGCAGAAGAAATATAGGCTTTGAAACAACAGGTTCAAGAGAAATAATCCCAAATGGCCTACATGGCCAGTTGGGCAGTAGAAGCCTTGCAATGTAGGCAACCTGCAAAGTCATATGCATTATATATTAAGAATCAATGGTTGCAATTTCAAATTAACACACTAGCCCAAAGGGGCACCATTCCATTCCAGAACTACACACAGTTCATGTATTTGTGTGATAGTAGCTCAGTGGAAGACAAGGCCAAGTTAGAAGAATTCTATTTACACAACTTGGCACTTCCAAACATGAACCTATGGGACCCCAATGCAGCATTGGGATATATGCAACTAATGGCCATGGCCGCTTGGTTAAACCATGAGGAAAAGAGGGCAGCAGAAATTCGGGAAGTTATGGATAGGGATCTAAGTGAGCCACTCATGGTCAGAGCAAAACTAGAAGATCCCTCAGCTTTAGTGTATGCCCATTAGCACCTGGACAACAACCCTTGGGTTCTCCCAGACTACATTGAAAGACAAGCTCATGCCATCGCACACTTTGAGGACATGGAGAGACTGTTGAGTGATAATTGCATACATGCTTGCACCAGGAGATGGAACACCTTGTCCCACAGTTTGAAAATAAGGGAGTACCACTCCCCAACAAGGATGCAGGAGGCTTTGGCTAGAGTACCTCTCTACAAATAGTCAATGCAAAATCTGAAGGCTAGCTGGATTGGCCTAAAGTTCAGTCCTCCATTGCTTTTGGGACTGCTGGAAGGGGTCAAAGAAGAAGAAGAACACAGGCAGTGGGAGAAGGTAGAGATAAAAGTAGGGTTTCATGACCGAGAAGAGGACATCGCCTCGAAAGCCTGGGATGTTGGAGAGGCAGTCAAAGCAATCAAAGATGATGAGCTGGATTAGTTGCTCATAGGATGAGCAACACATTCAGTAGGGGGATGATGATGAGCTCCAAAAATGGGTAACTTATTGGGCTCATTTTTCCTATTATTATCAATTAATCCACCATTTTTCATGGTTCTATGCATGCTTTTGAATATATTTATGTTAACTGAATGAATGAGAATAGTCGTTTGACCACAAAGTCTAATGTGTGCTTATTGCAGATTTTTGGACATCTTTTGGACCAAGATCAAGCATTTATGAGTCAGTTGAGAGCCAAATATGAAGGAACGAGGCTGAGGACTTGTAGGAAGGGTTTCTCCAGCACTAAATTACCCCTTCCTTGAGTTCTCCACCATTAGCTCGGAGTTCAACAGCCAACCAAAGATGACTTCAAGGGGCAGCCGAGCAGATTTTGTGAAGTGGTTGATTAACTACAACCTTGAGCAGCCAAGCTCCTAAAGTTAAGGAGGTTTGTTAGGATTTATCGTAGTGCTTAAGTAGGAAGGCTTCAAGCCTTAGTAGTTTAGCCATTGAACAGTTGTTTTTCACACTTTAGTGCAGCTCTGCATTTCAGCTCAACTTCGAGCTTTTGCTGTAAACAGTTTTGTGACATGATTATTTTTTGAGTAATGGAGATAAAATTCATTTTGTACCAGCTCTGAGCTTTCTTAGGAGGCTATAGCTCTTGGGGTTGGGCCCAATCCAAGTTCCAGTACCTCCTTTGTGTACTTTTATGTGTCTTTGTTGCATTCATAGAATAATTTCTGTTATTTAAGTTAAAATCTTGCTTTGTTACTTAAGTTGTTTTTTTTATGGTTAAAGTAGCTTTTCATGCTTCATGTTTATTTGACAGTTTGGTAATAGAAAAGATCTACAAAAAGGCCATCAAGCAATCCTTGATCTCATTTCTCCCTCCTTGGGACCATGAGCTGAGACCAAGACATACTTGCTGCCACAAAAACACTATTTTTGCCTCTCCATGCAATTACTAGTCTTAGATTTTTAGTTAGAAAAGTTGATACCAGTTGTACTTGCATGTTTAAGATCTGTTCTTGCTTAGTTTCCATAGTTATCTTGCATGATTTCCTATGCATAAACTTATGTTCATCATGTTTCTGGTTTTTAGGTCAGATTAGGTCAAAATAGCTAGATCTTTGGTTTTCCTAGTCTTTGTTCGATCAATTTTGGAAAATAGTGTGCAGAACACCTGTAATACATTCCTACCTACCTTTCCTCCACCATACAATCTGCTCCAACCCCTAATCCAAGATTCCTACCCTTCATTTGCCACACTTTTCCTAATTTGCCCTAATTCCTACATTCTTGTGCAGCATCGCTCCTTCCATCCTTGAATGAATCCAACCACCTTACTCACTCCTTAGCCTCATTTACCAAGTCTTATGCTCCTTTTCATCCTCATCCATCCTCCATTTCCACTTTCCCACTGTTTTTCCACCATCAACCCTCCAAAATCCTCTTTCGGATCTTCCTGTAGAACATCATGTAGAACCCCTGCAGACTTTCTGTAGAAGTTCACGTGAGCAGTTTTTCGAGATCTGATCACTATGAAACTCTCTAGAAGGGTGCTAGAGACCCATTAGGCTTTCTTCTCACCTTCCCAACCTCCTGCAAGCACCTACCCCATTTCCTTTCGTCAATCAATCTCCGCACAATAAAAAATAGTTAAAGCACATGCATGTTCTTAGATATCTTATATACTAAGGTATAACATTGTGTCATACTATACACTTTTAGCTATATAAGCACTTATATATAAATATCCATTAATGCAATTACAAATTAATTATTGTTTCGAATTGGTACCCCTATCATACATGCATGTAATATAATAATTACCATATTCTAGTCTTATGCTATATAAAACAATTTTGATCTATGCTTATTATTAATATTAGGGTTTTGGGTACTTCCATTATTGAAATCATAAAACAATATAAACTTATTCTCTCTCTTTTTACTAATGACAATCTAATTTTATGTTATGATAATGCTACCAACCGCCTCTACCATTAATATGACATAATGTAGTCTAAGCCTATTATATTGAGTAGATTGATTGTATTCTTTTGATTAAATCTTATAGGAATGTTTGAAATTGATAGGTGAATTATATAATTAAGAACTTATAAATGCATAAATTGTTCCTTTGGAATTATATAATAATAACAGTAAATTATAGAACCGCCGAGGTTGGTTAAATTTTATTTGATCGGTTTTATCTTATAAGGAAAATTGTGTTAAATTGTGGCAGGATTCATTGGTAAACCATGGCTAGAAGAGGTACAGGAAGGAGTGGGGCAACTAAAGAGCACAACATGGCACCACCACAACAATCAACTCCTGTCACCCCACCCAATGATGGGGAAAACATCACAACACCGAAACAGATACTAGTTGGAGAAGTGTTGAACTTAATGAGATTATCCCAACACATGTTTTAGGCATTAATAAACCATTTGGAATGAGAGCATGGAGGACCTGTCATACGAAAAGAAGCACCCCAAAACACTACAAGAAATGATGTACATCGAGATTTGGAAAAGGTAAAATTTCGAGAGCTTTGGGGGTCCATAGATGGTCAATCTGCAAAGGCATGGTTAGAAAACATGGCTATGTGCTTTACCCTGAGAGATTACACCTCAAACATGAAGTCCAAGATGGGTATATTCTAGCTAAAGGAAAACGCATTACTTTGGTGGAAGATATTATTAACCCAATTGGGAATGGATATCTCGAGAGTAACTTGGGAATTATTTGAAGAAAAATTTAGACAACGTTACCTGTTAGAGGAGTTCCTTGAGAGGAAACTAAATGAATTTGATGCATTAAAGCAAGGGAGTTGCTCACTACCAGAGTATGAGGCTCGTTTCATGGAATTACTTTGTTATGCCCCTCACTTAAAAACAGAAAAGCTCAAGGTAAACAAATTTTTGTATGGTCTAAATGTTAACATTCATGCCAAGGTTAGAATCTTAATGCCTCGCACCATGCACAAGGCAGTTCAGCAAGCGATCATCGTAGAGGAGGAGAGGAGATCATGAGCAGTGGACCTAGTAAGTCAACAAGGCCCATACGATCAGGAGTACCAAGTGGAAATAGTATGGAACATAGAAATTTTCAAAGGGGTCATGTGCTCAATCATCAAAAGTGGTCAACAGGAAATCAGACAACATTGTATAGGCATCCAGCTCAGCATCTGCACAGGGTATCTCAACAAACTCGTCAACCACAAAAACATCACCCTATGCGACAACACCAAGTCACACCACCTTAGCACCGATCCCAACATTTTGGATCTGTTAGTGTCAGTCTTTCCAGCCTTCCTCCAGTGATCAAATATGCTCTTACAAAGTGATTTTGAAGTGTCAAGGTCAAATTTTGTCATTTCAGTGAGTCTTCAAGCAAAATTTGGTCACTAGGCATTAGGTCTAGGGTTTGCTCTCACTCTTTTCAAAGTTGCCAAAATGCCAATCTATGTCACTATTCAGCTGAGTCTATCATCATTCATAGGGTTTTCATTATCATCTCAGTGTCTAATGA
>APFE031475652.1:0-36736 GCA_000404065.3 Pinus taeda | reverse complement strand
TTTTCTTCCTTGATCATTCATCTCAGCTAAAGGCATCAGCACAAACTCCTACCTTGCCCCAAAGACCACCTGCAAAAACTGAGCTCAATCCCCGCACCCTGAATTGCACTCCCTCCAATTGCCACCAAAAACCCCAAAAACTTTAAATCAACCCTCCTTATCAGTTTACTAGCCTAATATCAGTGTTTCTAATTGGTCAACTCATCCTATTGAAAAATCCACCGAGTTTGACCGGAGAGAGCCTTCTCCTGCCTCGTAGGGCTAGCTACGAGGCTGAATGGTTTGATGTAGCCTTGAGATTTGTCTATCTCAGCCTAGGTGAAATTTCAAGTGCTAACAGGCTCTTTCCAACAGAGTTCCAGGCTAACTCCCGGTTCAGTTGGTAGAAGGAGCCAAGCTCCTAAGAGCGGGTGTTGGACTTGTGGAGGTTCTCATTATGAGAGGGGTTTCCCTTAAAAGACACGTAATACAACCTCAACTAAGAAAGAAACTATGGTGGGATATCTGGGGAAGGCTCATCACATCCATGCAACTATGAACAATCGTCAGGTCAAAAACCAGGCCACTGTGTTGGGAACCTCAGGTAATATTGATGGTATGAGATTTGTCATTTTAATAGATCCAAGAGCTACTAATTCTTTTATTTATCTAAATGAATTATCAAGGATTAAATATAAAGCAATTGCACAATATGAATTTAGACATGTAGAAATGGCATGTGGTATGAAAAGAAAAGTAGGAAGGATGGTAAAGGATTGTGAGGTGAACGTGGATGTATGTTAGACCAAGGTATCCTTGTACTCTACGATCTTAGGATTCTATGAAATAGTTATAGGAATTGTTTGGTTGGAATGACATGAGGCACTCCTAGATTACAAAGACAAGATTCTACATTTCACAGACAATGACGTCCAAAGAAAATCATTGAGGGGAAAGAACCAAGGTGTGTCCCTAAGGTTCATCTCCTCAATGCAACTAATGAAATATAATCGAAAGGGATGTCAAATCTTCTCAGTGGTAGCTCTAAACGATAAGGTTGATTCTGGAAACCTTGATAAACACCAAATTCTTGTTGAATATAATGATGTATTTCCTAAAGAACTACCTAGGATACCCCCAAAAAGGGAAATGATTTCACAGTCGACCTTAAACCAGGCACTGAGCCTATTCCAAAGGCACCCTATCATATGTCAGCTCCAAAGCTAAAGGAATTTGTTGGACTTGGGGTTCATACGACCTAGCTGTTATCACGGCAACTTTTCGTTGTGCCAACAAAGGGAAACTAACTCGATTGCAGGCCCCAATTAGATCTGCTTCCGTTTGGAGTGGCTAGTTCCAACGGGTTTTAAAGGGTCCCATAAACTGTTATAGGTGTTGAGAGTTTGTTTTTTGAAGGAAGACTTCAATTAAATCAACAAAAGAAACAACTAACCTATATGTATCAAATCTTGTCTATGTTAATTCTAACTACTCTAATCTATCCTGCAGGAGCGTAACAAAAGAGATTAAACATCATGCGTAGATTCCAAGTCCAAATGAATCAATTACTAAGTTCAAAGATGAACAAGGTTGTATTAAAGCTTAATTTCGATCTAATTTCTCACACAAGAATGCGCATTCCTGTTCCTACGAATAAACTTGCAACTGATATTTAACATAGTTTCAAATTAGGGACTGCTCATGAGTTAACTATGATAAAGAATTATATTCAAATAACCAAGGCTAATCCTAAGGCATATCGTTATCAATATGCACAAAACAAAACACATTTATATTTATGCCAGCAACAACACCCTGATTCCAAACACATGAAAGAAGAGGAACATAATCTGAAAAAAAGGCTCTTTCTCGACCAAAGAGTCTTCTTTATTAATGCAATAAAGCAAAAGTTGTTCTGCCCCAAAAAGTCCTCCTCTCCTCTCCGGAGGTGATACTTATGCCGAAGGAAATGAACCTCAGTCTCCCTTTAACTTTTCACCTCCTCTTTTCTTTCCAATATACAAATCAGAATGTACAGACGTAAAATAGTCGATGTAACTGCTAACACGTGAAGGGCATAACTCCTGGAGCGCTTCATTTCCTGGGGAAATGAATAAATGCCGATGAAAAGGAGAATGACTGTGTGTCATCTCTTCATGATGAAACCCGGGACAACTTCATTTTCGGAATACACAAGCAACGCATGGAAACCCAACCAAGAACGCCCAAGGCCGGATCTTTAAACAGAACGCACCCACATATATGAACTCTTTGAATCCGCTCATGTGTCTTTTACTCCTCACCTGCAAAGATAATTAAGATTAGCTTTATGATTATGAAACATATGGTAGAAATGGCTAAGAACAACTCTTGCCATCATTAAAACTTTATAAAATGATAAGGCGTAATGAAATCAAAAGGAGCGAGTGTGAAAGAATTGGCCTCTGGTTCAGCCAAGGTTGTGTTGCGATCGAGTCGCAATCGCACATCGCAACGGGCAATCACATGCAATATCACCCCTATCGGATTTTCCTTTGAAAACTTAGACCACAACATTTTATCGAATACACAGGAAACAAGGGAAAACCCACGGCCGGACCATAAGGCCGGACTTCAAATCTTATACACCTGGATCTATAGTTATCATCGGGTCTGCCATATGGTATCACACCTTATATATAAGCACTGGACTCTTCTGATTGCAATTTGCGATTGGGGCACGAGACCCGAAATATATATGTGTCACGGTTAATAATATCGGCGGATCCACCATATAAGACTTTCCTTTGAAAATCCAGACCACAGCACTTTATCCAAATACACAAGAAAACCTGCAGCTGGACCATAAGGTCGGACTTCAAATATTATGCACCCAGGCGTATAATCATCACTAGGTCCACTCATCGCCCCTTCACATATCGCATGGGCTTCACTTTCGCCAACTGTCGATTGTGATTAGTAATAGTTCGAACCCAAAAAATATATATGCTGCATTTAATGGTCCCAGTAGGTTTGGTATATCGCAGTGCACCTTATGTATAAGCCTCGGGCTCCGCCGATTGGGACTTGCGATTAGGGAAAGCGGATTGGAAAATATATATATATTGTTGTTAATGGTCCCGGCAAGTCCGATAGATCGTGGTGCGCCTTATATACAAGCCTTAGACTCCGTCGATTATGATATGCAATGGGCTCCAGACCCGAAATAAAGTGTGTTGCACTTAATAATCCCGGCAAGTCCAGTATTCACAAAACATTGAAGCTTGGGCTTTGGGTCTTAGGAAAGTGTGACTGCGATTTGCGATTGGAGGCCTGATCGCATCACATTTATTCATGAGAGAAAGGCCTTGCCTTTGATCAATGCAACTTGCGATATACAATAAAGGTATGCAACGAGGATGCGTTGAGATGTTAAGTCATGCGTGCTTTGCAAAGCATTTCTATTATAAAAGAGTTATAATAGGAATAAATATGCGATGGAATGTTTTGAGGGGTAAAGAATGGGGGTGGTTATATGTGTGGGCATAGGGCACCATGAAGTTTTATGAGGATTGAAAAAGTCCCGATGAAGGATATGAATGAAGGGCTAGACTGGGTTATGAATGGATCATGTAGTAGAGATTTATTCAAGGGGGTCTTGAGAATTGAGAGCAAGAGGCTGTTACAGTGGATCTGGTGTAGGTTGTATCTCTTCAATTTGCTGGATAATATAGAAAAGAAGGACTGGTTGTTTCTCTGTGGACGTAGCCCAAACTGGGTGAACCACGTATATATGTGTCTCTCTTGTTTTATGTGTTTTCTGTGTTTATATTTTTACAATATTTTATGTGTTCCATTGCTTTGTAATATATAAATTTTCTAACAGTTGGGCTTAATTACAAATAAGACACGACGCTCCTCAAGGGGAGTCTCTATCCTTTATATAGGATTCATACATGCAATACCATGGGTTAGTACAATGGTTCTTATTAATACCATATATCTAATACCATGGCCCATTTACAACTAATTGTGGTCCCTTCTTTAAATACGGGTCAACCACTTACAATATTAATATGGACTTTATTGACTCTTTAACTAACTATAACTATGAATCGACCCTATTATATAAATAAGGGGGTTAGGGCTGGACCCTAACATGCCCTCCCCCATAAAAATAGCCTTGTCTTCAAGGCTGAAGCTGTGGAAACTACTGAAGAACAGTGGTTGGTTCTCAGGTCGCATCTTCTGGACAGGTGTCTTTCCACTTGACGAGGACTTCCTTGATCATGCGGTCGCGCAGGCGCCGTTCTCACGTGTCAAGAACCTGTTCAAGTTGGAGCCAGATTGAACCTTCTTCATCCAATTCTGATAGACTGGTTTGAATTCTGCAATGGATCCCAACCACTTTCTTGAGGCATGAGACATGGAAGATGGGATGGATTTTTGCAGTGGGTGGCAAGGCTAGCTTGTAGGCTACTTCTCCAATGCGTTGAAGTATTTGATACGGTCCATAGAATTTTGGAGATAATTTCTGACAACCTTTGCCTTTGAGCGATGTTTGCTTATATTGTTGCAGCCTCAAGAATACATGATCCCCTTCTTGAAATTTTTACTCTAAACGATGTTGGTCTGCCTATTGCTTCATGCAATTTTGAGCTTAATGGAGATTCTCTTTTAGGCGGGCTAGCATGGTTGCACGATTCTGTAAGCGTTGATCCACTGCTTGTACCTTCGAGCATCCCTAGATATAAGAAGTATGTGAAAGAGGGAGTTGACCATAAACTGATTCATATGGAGTCATTTTGGTGGTGGCATGATAATTAGTATTATACCACCATTTGGCTAGAGGTAACCACTATACCCATAGATGTTGCTTTTCTGAAGTGAAACACTTGAGGTGTGATCTGAATTGGATCATTATATTGTTTTTCATCCATCTTGATGCATTTGGAGTGCAAAAAGTGGAGGAATTAGCTCACAAAATAGTTTTTACCAATGGGAACTAGTTTGGTGAAATGGGGTCTGAAACAACTAGGAGAATAAATAGGAAGTCTTGTTGGGGTGAGGAAAAATATTACTTTTAAATTAAATTTAAGTAAATAATTTTGGAGATCATTGGTGAGGGAGTGACACATGGGTGGGTGAATACTCAAACTATTGGATTAACAAAAGTAATTAATTATACATGAAATGCCAAGTGTCACCTATGAGGATTCATATAAAATAAAGAGTCAGCCATGGGAGAATGGATTTTTTTTTACCCTATTGTTGGATGGTTGAGACTATGTCAATATAGTGACTATGAGCCATATTGAGTTTGGTGAGGTAAATGACTTTAAAGAGGGGACTCTTGAGCCGAAAAGTGCTCTCTTCTACCAGCTAATACATTTCCTCCATCGTACAACCCCATTGCAGTTCAGGGGTCCGCGAGGAAGGAGAGTATCCAAGAAGTAGACTGGGAGGTCAACCCGTGGGTCACTGCATTCTAATTAAGCACATCAACATTCACACTTGGAGGTAACTGACAACAAAGGAGTGCAAGTAGTGGCAAGTCAATATTGAATCTTGTCTCCTGGTGAACGGTACCTATGTTATTATAATGTTATTTTATACGATTTCATTATGGATTTAGTTAATAACATGTAAAATAGATGATATGTTCAATGCAGTGAAATTCAAAGATGTTTTATATAGGTGCTTAATATTTTTGAGTTTTCCAATGCTAGTTTCTTATGTTTGTATTCTTAGTTTATATATATATATATATATATATATATATATATATATATTAATTAATTAAAAAAAAAATAAGGTTGGTCCCTACACTTGTATCATAGCAAGTTGAACCCCTGAGACCTATGAGCCCATGCATGCATGACTAGTTTTGTTAAATATCTACTACATTCTACCCTAAAATTGTGTATGAGGATTACTATCCAACTCTTAGATTTTAGGATATCACAATAATCCTTCAAAAGTGTGCCCCTTAACCCAAACATCTAGTTTGACTCACTCCAACTTTGGGCTTTTGGGTGTGTTGTGGTTATTTTGCACCTCAAACTTGCAATTCTTGTGTAAGGTCATCTGATGTGTTTTAAACAATTTTTGGTATAACCCTCCAAAAAAATAAAAATTTGACAACAATTCACTTTTTTTTTCCAATATAATTGTGCACAACAAGATTAAAAACCGGCATTATAGAGCCTTAAAATACATAGCTTTTTGTTTTCTTTTTAAAGACTGGAGGTCTCGAGAAGTACTGCCTATCATGCAACTATATAAACCAACCCTTCTATGTTGTAAATTCCTGTTAACATGTACATGGATCACAATTTTCAAAATTACTTACATACAATATGTATTGGCTTGCTCTAGTCATTTTCATTTTCTTGAATTTGGCTGCCATTTGTGGTTGAGACATTTTTTTCTTTCATTTTCGATGATCGTAGAAGTGTTGAAGATAGTCCCTCGGGTTGGAAAAAGAGATCGATGCCCATCATTGCAGTTGTTTTACCCACCCATTCTTCTCCTCAAAATATAAATATTTACAGTGAACCAGATCTGACAATAGAGTATACCTTTTGTTGGACAGATACCGATTTCAAAGCCGCAAATATACCTTGACGGCATAAAGAAATTCCATCCCTATATTGATTCTATGGCTCTGAAGGATACGTTAGACCCGCTTATCCTGAAATAATATAACTTAGAAAAAGAAACATGATTGATGGTAAGGACATTCCATCCCTATATTGATTCTATGGCTTTGAAGGATACGTTAGACCCGCTTATCTTGAAATAATATAACTTAGAAAAAGAAACATGATTGATGGTAAGGACGAATGCCTGCATGGTTGAAGTATTCCAATTCAACCTGTGTAGCAAATCTTGCAACACAAGTGAACGATTTTCCTGTGTCTGTTGTAACAGTAATGTCTTGACCTGGCTTCAGATGAGTGATATCATTAGGAATATCTATTGTGTATCTCTCATGCCCTGTTAGGCCAAGCAACTCACCATCCTCACCAAATTTGAAACACAATGGAATAATACCCATGCCAACCAAATTGTTGCGATGAATACGCTCAAAACTTTTTGAAATAACAGCTTTCACACCCTGCAACATTGGACCCTTTGCAGCCCAATCCCGAGAACTTCCACTACCATATTCAGCTCTAGCAAGAACAATTGTATCATGCCCTGAACTTTGTACCTAATAGCTGCATCATACACATATAAATTCTCTCCGGTGGGAATATGTATGGTTTTTGGCCAAACTTCACCATTCAAGAGCTTATTCACCAAGCGGATATTTGCAAATGTTCCTCTAGCCATGATTTCATCATTTCCTCGACGACTTCCATAGGAATTGAAGTCTTTTCTATCAACTCCACGTTCCATAAGATACTTTGCTCCTGGACTATATTTTTGGATGTTACCTGCAGGAGAAATATGATCTATTGTTATGTTGTCCCCCAAGTTAAGAAAACAGTATGCATCCTTCACGCCATGTGGACTAGGAGGAGTCATTGTCATCTCTTTAAAATATGGAGGATCATGTATGTAAGTGGATGTTGGATCCCATGAATACAAAGTGCCAGTTGGAACAGGAAGCTGGTTCCACATAGGGTTGCCCTTTGTTATTGCTTCATATGTTTGGTTAAACATGTCTGGTAGGACAGCAGATTGTATAACCTTTGCAATTTCTTTAGTTGAAGGCCAGATATCTCTGAAATAAACTTTCTTCCCATCCTTTCCAGTACCAATAGGCTCTATCTAGAAATCACGTCAACAGTGTCAGCAAAAGCATATGCAACTACGACAAGAGCCTGCCAGCCTGCCATAGTACGGAGGCTGCTCTATTATATATGGCAAAATGGTCATGCGCGAATACATGTATAACACATCGTTGAACGCATCGTTCTTCCGGTCAGTTTCCGGCGTCGCGGGACCCATCACGCACCGGGGCCCATTCCCTCGCGCCAATTAACCAATTTTTGATTTTCAAAAATAGTTCCCGCTCCCGTGCTCTGTTCTGACCCTCTGCAACCCAGCTCCCGCTCCTGTGCTCTGTTCTGACCCTCTGCAACTCGACGGACCTCGCAGCAATCCCGGGCGCATCACGCGTGCATTCACACCTGCCTTTGATACCCATCTGAGTCAAATTTCAGCATCTTTGTCAATCTGCTAGAAGCGCATGCGTGGAAGAAATAGGTACTTTCAAGTTCCAATCTTTTTCTCATCATGCAATGGCGGCCGCTGCTACGACTTGAAAAAGGGGCCCCTGTAAAAGAACGTCCAATCCCAAGGGCTAAAAGCTGCTGCTTCTCTGCGTGCCTGGTCAGAATGATCTGTTGCATCGCCTACTTCTCTAACCAATGCAATTGCCCAGGACACAAACAAACACAATAAGTAAAAAGATGAAACTGCTGTTTTGCTGCCACTGCTGTTTTGCTGCCACTGACATATCCTCTGCTCAGGGTATTCAGAGTGTACCAGCCTAACAATTCTTATGGAGGAATGTATAGTTGATTGGCTTTCTTAAAGTAAAGTCTTTCTAGAATGTAATGCAAAATTTTCAAAATCCTAACTGAGTATTTTAATTTACTGACCCTATTGGTATTACTCTGATGCTGACAATAAAGCATTCAGAAACCGTAACTAAAAAAGCAATTTCTCATAAAGCCTGGCTGAAACATATAATGCCATTTCCATCTTAAATGAAAGAAATGAGTTCTAGGTCTCAGAGTTCAAAAAGTGGTTTTGTGAAACTTTCCTCCAATCCAATGACATGGGCTTTTGCAGTGCTAGACAAGTATTTTAGCTTTAAGTTGTGACCAGCATAGTTCAACTTCAAACTCTAAATTGCAATGATTAGTCTCCTTCAGTCTTCAGTGTTCACTTCAAATTGGAGATTTTCCTTTTGGTGGCTTCAAAGTCTTTACTTTAGTTTTTAGGTTGCTGAAGAAGACAAAAATTAGGTGAATTCTTGAAATTTGGATTCAGTTCGGTCAAAATTTGTTGACAGTACCATCCAAACTGAACTGAGCTGAATTATTTGGCCAAACCAAATATTTTCTGATTTTTAATTTTTTTTGGGGACCATACACAACTTCCTTTGGAAGCTTGGATCTGGCCATTGCCAGATGACATAGCTTCTCTTGCTGCAGTACGTTTGAGCAGCTGTCTCTATTGCAGATCTCCTCTATATTCCCTAATCACCTCTTTGATTCAATTATTAACCACTCTCATTTTGATTTTTTACGTAAGTTTATAAATATTTCTATGGAATTATTTTTTGTTTGCTGGAATTTAGTAAAGCTTATGTGAGGATTATGTACTTCATAATGAAGCTGATAGCTGGTGATCCTGGGAGTAGGTTCCGTGAATGAATCCTTTCACCCCTTCTAAAATTTACAATAGCATGGTACAACTACCATGGTGTGCATTTACTACCACAGGGACCATGTGCCTCTAGTGGCAATGACAATGATCTTCTGATCTTGGACTAATCCTTCATAGCTTTTTGATGGTCACTCTTCTTGCTTCTTATTATCAGGCCCTGTCTTTTCCTTTGTTCTAACGTGTGTGTTATTAAACGATTTTTTACTATTATTGGATGTTTAGCTGTTTCTATCTTCCATTGTTTTTCATTGTATGCTGGAGGTTCACATTTCCCTATTCAGGATTTCTTGGTGCTCAGGGGTGCTAGTATTGTGTTAACAGTATTAGCATTATAATTTCGGCAAAGTGAAATTTTAAACACATACAATTGTATTTTACAAGTTACCAAAGTCTAGGATCTAGGAGTCAGAGTTGCTCTAAATATTGATGTATGGAGAAAGCAATTCATTGTTCCAGGCTCTTCTAACTTTAACGGACATTTGGGCTAAGTTGGGCTATGACTATTGTGGTTTATATGGAATGTAATTGTACTCATTTTATACAGAGAAGAACATGGCACAACTTACAAGATGGTTTTAATTTTGATTTTTTTCTTGGAAAAAAATTCTAATTCTAATTTTCTGATGTTCAGCTCATTGAAGAAAACTTGAATGAATATTCTTACCCCAAAACATAATGATGTAACATGTTACTGTTTTCCACCATTTGCACCCCTGTTTTTTGTATATGTTGTTGATGCCAAGTTTCAGAATCTTCAGAATCCAGTATAGATTGCTTACTGTGAGAGTGAAAAATCCGTCCCAATTGTTGATATTTCCACTTAAATTGATAATAAGGCTATGCAAGAATTTGTTAATGATGGTACCATTTTCCACCATTTGCACCCTGTTTTTGCATATGTTGATGATGCCAAATTTCACAATCTACAAAATTCAGTAAAGGTTGTTAATTGTGAGAGCGAACAATCCCTCCCAATTATTAATATGTCTACTTTAATTGATAATTAAGGTTATGCGAGCTGTCTTGTAGTTAGATGATTAGTGTTGCATTCTTATATTGATGAAGTATAGGCCTTTCGGAGAAGAAAAAACAACATTTCCCCTTCATCTGATCCTTTTATGAAGGTATTTTCCCATTTGTATCCTCAAAATTAATTTCATATATCGTTGCCTCATGTTAATTGGAAATAACACCTGCCCAAGATTTTTTACTTATGCTTTTGATTGGTGATAGGCCTTGGGATGTCATTAGTCTTAGTTTTTAATTTATGAATAATCCTTGTTGGCAATATTCCTTCAACATTTTTTTTTTCCAGTGGAAAAAATCATTATCTTTCCATTCATTCCAATAAAAGAATTGCATTCCAAAATTCAGAGGCCTTTGGGCACTTCTACACAAAGATGGGTTTTCCCCTTCTGTTGAGTATATAGCCACTAGCATAAACTACAACAGCAGTGCATAAAAGGGAAATAACAAAGCTCTGCAACCTCATGATAAAAGCAGCAGAAAATTGGAAGACACCTAGATAGCAGTGCTTCTATGAGGCAAAATCTCTTCTGCCCCATCTGCTGGACTTGATCATTACAAAACTTGTATCTCTTTGAAACCTGCTTGGATAGATAATCTGCTTCACTGTTGAATTCCCTGCATATGCATTTAAAATTTATCTCAACAAAAAACTTTTAATTCCTCAGCGTGAAGGAGGCTACCATGTAGTTGGATATTTCTTTTTACTATTGTGCCAGTCAGCCAATCAATCACCAGCTGATAGTCACCATAAGTATTTAACTTTTCCACTCTACAAATACTTTTCCACTCTACAATCTTTTGCTGGCTTCATCAGAATTGTGACTTCTTTCACTTCAGCTATGCTATTTGTTCTCCCTCCTAATCCATATTCAGATGTTAATTTAAGGGAAGGAGAGATGACTAACTGTCCCCCAGCTCCACAAGAATTGGGATCAACATTACCTGCCTCATTGAAGAAACCATAATGGCTGTGTCTATGGCTGGGAGCCAGTTCTCTATGTTTGCTTTCTTTTGTTTTGTTTGTATGTTCAGAACTCACATAGAGTCTAGACACTTCCTAACCCGAGAAAAGTTACTTCTGAGCTTATGTGCTTGTCCTGAAAAAGGGATTCATTTCTTGTAAGCCAGATGGCCCAAATGATGAAAAGGGGAAGGGCGTGAAATCTGATATTCATAACCTTGCCCTCAACTTCATATACAAAATTGCAATAATTAGACAAGAAAAGAATAATATAACAATCAACCGTGGAGGACAGAACAGAAATTCTCCAAAGCCAAGCAAATCAGCTCGGCCTTAAATCTAAAGACTAATACACACCTCAAATATGGTCAAAAGATTGCAAACTTATGACAAGACAGTCACTTCACTAAGAATCCACATTACCAAAGAGAATTTAAAGGCAAATAGTGTATATAAAAAACCGCGATCCATTACAAATCCGAACATTGTGATGCCTCCGTTGTTGTGCTGTAAATATGTTACTGCACATGATACAAACAGGTACATCTTCATCAAGTCAGAGAACTGCAATGGGCAATGGTTCTTCCTGATTTACAGTTTACATTACGACAGACCATAATGAAGCTACAACAGTTTTCACTCCTTCATTAAAAGGCCAGATATAAACATTCATTTTTTTGTCTATCACAAGAAAAACAGCTAGCTGGAGCAAAGCATCTAGAGAAACTAAGCTTTGATCGTCTGTTTGCTGAAAAATTATAAAGTTTTTAATTGTTCCTTGAAAAAAAGAATTCAATGTTTCTGAGTCCTACTATATCCAGATACATCAACATATTGACCATTTTTCACAAGCTACCAGCTGTCATGCGAGTAGAAAAAGAGGTAATTGCACAGAAGGTAACACTAAAATAACCATGAAATAGGCCTAAGATGCGTTTTAGGTGAATTTAGATGGGTGCAAGTACTCAGCACTTCAGATCTGGAACTGTTTATTGTTATATCACCAAATGTCAAGAAATGTCAAAAATTTCCTCAACATCATATTTCAAAGTTTGAGGAAACGCAGAAATGATATATCTCGAGAGAGAAAAAGAGAAAATGTGATTTCAATAAATGGCAAAATTTACTGTGAAAAGCCCTTTGGTACTTGATTTCTGCAAATTACACAGTTGAAACCTAATTCCAAGAATCTCCATTAAATTAATGGCAAAATTCACTGGGAAAAATACCCAGAAAAAAGCGAACACATTTTACCGTTACTGGGATTGGAACTTCCATGAAAGTGAAAGCTGATTAAAATTCAGGATTCTCGAGTATAACACTGCTTTTAGGAATTTTCCTTTATTTTAATGGATTCAGATTCTCAAGAATCAATAAAAAATTTTAATCGTCGAGGGATTTAATTCCAACAACAAATTTTTAAAAACTACTACAGAAGGCTGTCTATTCTATTTTTAAGTGCAGAAATAATCAAAATTTGACACAGTACTGAAATCTGTCGATTAAGAAAGCCAATCAACTATACATTCCTCCATAAGAATTGTTAGGCTGGTACACTCTGAATACCCTGAGCAGAGGATATGTCAGTGGCAGCAAAACAGCAGTTTCATCTTTTTACTTATTGTGTTTGTTTGTGTCCTGGGCAATTGCATTGGTTAGAGAAGTAGGCGATGCAACAGATCATTCTGACCAGGCACGCAGAGATGCAGCAGCTTTTAGCCCTTGGGATTGGACGTTCTTCCACAGGGCTCACGCAGAGAAGCAGCGGCTTTTGAAACCCTACGATTGGACGTTCTTTTACAGGGGCCCCTTTTTCAGGTCGTAACAGCAGCCGCCATTGCATGATGAGAAAAAGATTGGAACTTGAAAGTACCTATTTCTTCCACGCATGCGCTTCTAGCAGATTGACAAAGATGTTGAAATTTGCCTCAGATGGGTATCAAAGGCAGGTGTGAATGCACGCGTGATGCGCCCGGGATTGCTGCGAGGTCCGTCGAGTTGCAGAGGGTCAGAACAGAGCACGGGAGCGGGAGCTGGGTTGCAGAGGGTCAGAACAAAGCATGGGAGCGGGAGCTATTTTTGAAAATCAATAATTGGTTAATTGGCGCGAGGGAATGGGTTCCGGTGCGTGATGGGTCCCGCGACGCCGGAAACTGACCGGATGCGTTAAACGATGTGTTATACATGTATGCGCGCATGACCATTTTGACCTAGCAAGCCTTTATACAATTATTTAATGCCTTATGGCAGGCTGATTAGCTCTTGCCATGCAACTACAAGTGGAGAAGAAGCAAAGTAGTTTGCAGGCTGGTTAGCTCTTACCATGCAACTACAAATGGAGAAGAAGCAAGGTAGTTTGCCCAAGTCAGATGATGAACACAGCCTTCAAAATTTATGTCGCCAGACAGCACAACTGATGCAACTAAATCATTTTTAGCAATAGCAGAGCTCACAGATTCATGAAGATCTCCTTGATATTAATTTGATTAAACACACCAAATTTACTACTACTCCTTCCTTCTCAAGTTAAAAATAAAAGAACTAACTGCAACATTACACGTTGCTAACATGTTGGCAGTTGGTATATTAATAACAGTGTAAGTTAACTTGTGTGCAATGACACTTGTGTGTATGTTGTTTTCTGGCCCATCGTCAATCGTGGTAAATATTCTACTCCTTTAAATAGTAGTGTCAATCGTGAATACCCTCAATTGATCTCGTCGTGGTCATAATCCAATAATCCATTTAAGAGCTGGGGGACAATTACAAAGAGTAAAAGCATAAAAAATTGATAGTAGGTTGCAGAGAGATCTATCCAGGGGGGAGAGAGCAAATGAGTTATGCCTGACCATGTTTGGGGAGGGTAGTTACACAAAACAACGCCAAAAATTTTCCCCTTCATTGACTGGGGCCTTGCATTCGAGTAACATTAATTTTCAACATCTCATGGGGCTCACAGTTAATGCTGAGAATTCCAGAGTGTAAAGAAACATTAAATGCAGTTGTCTATAAGCGATTTTTTGAAAGTTTTTCTGGTGGGTTTTTCAGGTCAAAATCTGGCAGCAATTTATTCGAACAGCAAGTTTGATAACTAATTTTTGCACAATCAAAGCGTCCCAGAGATTTTTCAGGGTGCTGAATCCAAATATACAGTTAAAAAACCATTTTAACTGCAACAAATCAAAATTTAACCTCAATTTCTTCCGCGAGATTCCGTCACCGAAATCTCCAAAAAAATCACATTATAAACAACTCCACACTAAATAGTCATACAACTGGCCAGGATCTAGATCCGTTGATATATCAAAACTATAAATATTCTACTCCTTTAAATAGTGGTGATATGTGCAAATTTGTATATAATTGGAATCACTTGTTATTTTTCAATAATTTTTGTCGTGACTTTTCAGGGGATAAACTGTCGCTTCCTCATTTCAGTTAAAGCTGGTTAATAATTTTGTCGAAAAAACTACTTTTAACTTATCGTTTTATATTAAATTATATACTTAAGATATTTTTGTCGTGGGTCATGAAATCATGGAGGTTTCATGTTCTCTCTATAAATAAGTTCCATGTTAACACTGATATCCGTGCATCTAAGTTCATGGTTACTGTATTTTAACTATAATGAAAATATGGGTAATTTTAAAATATAAAATGGTAGATAATAAATAAGCAAATATAGGAAGGATTCATAATAGTGCAATGGTGAAATGGTCAAGACATAATTTGGGGTGATAATATGGGGTGATTGTTGGGAATTAATTAAGTTAGGTGGACTGTAAGTTGAACTAACTATAATTATTAATCCTCGAGACATAATTTGGCAGTGAATGTTGAGAATTAACTAAGTTAGGTAGACTTTAAGTTGAACTATACTTATTAATGTGCTGAAATTTAACCAAGTTAAAAAAATTAATGTGTTGGAAATTAATCAAGTTAAGAAAATCTATAGGTTAAACTAGAATTATTGATGATGGCTACTTTCCAGATTTTTTTTTTGGAGATCGTTCATATTCTCCCCAATTATCCAATTAATATTTAGATGAGTCAATCTGAGAGAGTCTAGAAAGGAACAAAAAAAAATGTGTAATTGTAATGGACATTCATTAAATATGTCTTTAATAATGAAAATAAATTTTGTTAGAGGAAGCATTATTAATTTTTAATTAGAAATTATATATATATATATATGATGTATTTTTTTTTTGGTTTTTGTTTGAGTATTTTAATATTTTTGTGACTTGTGTTTAAAGTTGCAAAATAATGTTGAGTTTAAATTTTTTTAAGGAATCTATTTTTACTAAATTGTTAATTATGGTTATTCACAAATTACAATATATTGGATTTGATATATATGGTAATATTGTTTATAAGTTATAAAAATACCAATGTATAATTTGGTCATACACGTGGACTCCTTTAAATACAATATCAATAATTTTCTTATCTAAAATTACTCAACAACTTGCATAAATTTTGGTGGGCATTAACCATGGTAAATTCACATATTGACATTTTTACTCAAAGTTAAATTATGCAACAACAACAAAAAAAACTGCATAAATAATGGTGGGCAATAACTCTTGCACTATTCTAGTCATTTACTTCTCATGGTTGTGCTAGTTTAACATTCTCAAAATCATTACATTCTTTTAATTATTTAATTATTTTTCCATATAAATGATGGAATTTATTATTATATATTCTTTCATTATTAATACTTGTTCTTAGATATATTATATACTAAGGTATAACATTGTGTCATACTATACACTTTTAGCTATATAACCACTTGTATATAAATAATCACTAATGTAATTACAAATTAATTATTGTTTCGAATTTGTACCCCTATCATACATGCATGTAATATAATAATTACCCTATTCTAGTCTTATGCTATATAAAACAATTTTTATCTATGCTTATTATTAATATTAGGGTTTTGGGTACTTCCATTATTAAAATCATTAAACATTAGAAACTTATTCTCTCTCTCTTTTTACTAATGATATTCTCAATTTTATAGGAATGTTTGAAATTGATAGGTGAATTATATATTCAAGAACTTATAAATGCATAAATTGTTCCTTTGGAAGTATATAATAATAACAGTAAATTATAGAACCGCCGAGGTTGGTTAAATGTTATTTGATTGGTTTTATCTTATAAGGAAAATCGTGTTAAATTGTGGCAGGATTCATTGGTAAACCATGGCTAGAAGAGGTACAAAAAGGAGTGGGACAACTAAAGAGCGCAACATGACACCACCACAACAATCAACTCCTGTCACCCCACCCAATGATGGGGAAAACATCACAACACTGAAACAGATACCAGTTGGAGAAGTGTTGAACTTAGTGAGATTATCCCAACACATGTCTGAGGCATTAATAAACCATTTGGAACGAGAGGATGGAGGACCTGTCGTACGAAAAGATGCACCTCAAAACACTACAAGAAATGGTGTACGTCGAGATTTGGAAAAGGTAAAATTTCCAGAGTTTTGGGGGTCCACGGATGGTCAATCTGCAAAGGCATGGTTAGAAAACATGGCTATCTGCTTTACCCTGAGAGATTACACCTCAAACATGAAGTCCAAGATGGCTAATTCTAGCTAAAGAAAAATGCATTCCTTTGGTGTAAGACATTATTAACCCAATTGGGAATGGATATCTCAGAAGTAACTTGGGAATTATTTGAAGAAAAATTTAGAGAACGTTACCTATCAAAGGAGTTCCTTGAGAGGAAACTAAATGAATTCAATGCATTAAAGCAAGGGAGTCACTCACTACCAGAGTATGAGGTTTGTTTCATGGAATTACTCTGTTATGCCCCTCACTTAAAAACAGAAAAGCTCAAGGTAAACAAATTTTTGTATGGACTAAATGTCAACATTTAGGCCAAGGTTAGAATCTTAATGCCTCGCACCATTCACAAGGCAGTTCAGTGGGCGATCATAGCAGAAGAGGAGATCATAAGCAGTGGACCTGGTAAGTCAAAAAGGCCCATAGGATTAGGAATACCAAGTGGAAACAGTATGGAACGTAGAAATTTTCAAAGGGGTCATGTGCTCAATCATCAAAAGTGGTCAACAGGAAATCAAAGAACACCGTATAGGCATCCAGCTCAGCATCCGCATAGGGTATCTCAACAAACTTGTCAACCACAAAAACATCGCCCTATGCGACAACACCAAGTCACACCACCTCAACACCGATCCCAACATTTTGGCTCTTTCCAGCAGAGTTCCAAGCTAATTCCCGGTTCAGTTGGTAGAAGGAGCCAAGCTCCTAAGAGCAGGTGTTGGACTTGTGGAGGTCCTCACTGCAAGAGGGGTTTCCCTCAAAATACACATAATACAAACTCAACTAAGAAAACAACTACAGTGGGATATCTAGGGAAGGCTCATCGCATCCATGCAGTGGTGAACAATCGCCAAGTCGAACACCAGTCCACTGTGTTGGAAACCTCAGGTAATATTGATGGTATGAGTTTTGTAATTTTAATAGATCCAGGAGATATTGATTCTTTTATTTATCTAAATGAATTATCAAGGATTAAACATAAAGCAATTGCACAATATGAATTTTGACATGTAGAAATGGAATGTGGTATGAAAAGAAATGTAGGAAGGATGGTAAAGGATTGTGAGGTGAACCTGGGTGTATGTAAGACCAAGGTATCCTTGTACTCTACGATCTTAGGATTCTATGAAGTAGTTATAGGAATGGTTTGGTTGGAATGACATGAGGCACTCCTAGACTGCAAAGACAAGATTCTACATTTCACAGACAATGACGTCCAAAGAAAATTATTGAGGGGAAAGAACCAAGGTGTGTCCCTAAGGTTCATCTCCTCCATGCAACTAATGAAATATAATCAAAAGGGATGTCAAATCTTCTCGGTGGTAGCTCCAAATGATAAGGTTGATTCTAGAAACCTTGATAAACATCAAATTCTTATTGAATATAAGGATGTATTTCCTGAAGAACTACCTAGGCTACCCCCAAAAAGGGAAATTGATTTCACCATTGACCTTAAACTAGGCACTGAGCCTATTGCAAAGGCACCCTATCATATGTCAACTCCAAAGCTAAAGGAATTGAAAATCCAATTAAAGGAATTGTTGAACTTGGGGTTCATACGACCTAGCTGTTATCACGACGAATTTTTGTTGTGCCAACAAAGGGAAAACTAACCCGATCGCAAGCCCCAATTAGATCTGCTTTCGTTTGGAGTGGCTAGATCCAACGGGTTTTAAAGGGCCCCGTAAACTGTTATAGGTGTTGAGAGATTACTTCTTGAAGTAAGACTTCAATTAAATCAACAAAAGAAACAGCTAACCTATATGTTTCAAATTCTGTCTATGCTAATTCTAACTACTCTAATCTATCCTGCAGGGGCATAACAAAATAGATTAAATGTCATGCATAGATTCCAAGTCCAAATGAATCAGTTACAGAGTTCAAGGGTGAACAAGGTTGTATTAAATCTTAATTGCAATTTAATTGCTCACACAAGAATGCACATTCTTGTTCCTACAAATAAACTTGCAACAGATATTTAACATAGTTTCAAATCAGGGACTGCTCATGAGTTAACTATGATAAAGAAGTATATTCAAATAACCAAGTCTAATCACAAGTCGTATCATTATCAATATGCACAAAACAAAACACATTTATATTTATGCCAGCAACAACACCCTAATTCTAAACACATGAAAGAAGAGGAACATAATCTAAAAAAAAAACAGCAACAACAACAACAACAAAAAACAAAAAACAAAAACAAAACAAAACAAAAAACAAAACAAAACAAAACAAAACAACAAAACAACAAAAAAAACAACAACAACAACAACAACAACAACAACAACAAAAAGACTCTTTCTTGACCAAACAGTCTTCTTTATTAATACAATAAAACAAAAGTTGTTCTGCGCCAAAAAAGTCCTCCTCCCCTCTGTGGAGGTAATACTTATCACGAAGGAAATGACCCTTGGTCTCTCTTTAACTTTTCACCTCCCCTTTTCTTTTCAATATACAAATCAAAATGTACAAACGTAAAACAGTCGGTGTAACCACTGACATGTGAAGGGCATAACTCCTAGAGCACTTCATTTCCTTGGGAAATGAATAGATGCCGATGAAAAGGAGAATGACTGTGTGTCATCTCTTCATGATGAAACTTGGGACAACTTCATTTTCATAATACACAAGCAATACAAGGAAACCCGACCGAGAACGCCCAAGGCCAAATCTTTAAATAGAACGCACCTGCATATATGAACTCTTCGGATCTGCTCATGCGTCTTTTACTCGTCGCTTGCAAAGATAATTAACATTAGCTTTATTATTATGAAACATATGGTAGAAATGCATAATAACAACTCTTTCCATCATTAAAACTTTATAAAATGATAAGGCGTAATGAAATCAAAATGAACGAGTGTGAAAGAATCGACCTCTGGTTCAGCCAAGATTGTGTTGTGATTGAGTCACAATCGCACATCGCAACGGGAAATCACATGCAACATCACCCCTATCGAATTTTCCTTTGAAAACCCGAACCACGACATTTTATCGAATACACAGGAAAACACGGGAAAACCCACGGTCAGACCATAAGGTGGACTTCAAATCTTATACACCCAGATCTATAGTTATCATCAGGTCCGCCATATGTTATCGCACCTTATATATTAGCGCTAGACTCTACCAATTGCTATTTGTGATTTGGGCACTGGACCCAAAATATACATGTGTCGCGGTTAATAATGCCGGTGGATCCACCATATAAGACTTTCATTTGAAAACCCAGACCATAGCACTTTATCAAAATACACGGGAAAACCCGCAGCTATACCACAAGGCCGGACATCAAATACTATGCACCCGGGCGTATAATTATCGTTGGGTCCGCTCATCACCCCTTCGCATATCGCATGGGCTTCACTTTCGCTGACTACCGATTGCGATTAGCGATAGGCTGAACCCAAAAAATATATGTGCCATGTTTAATGGTCCCAGCGGGTCCGGTATATCGCAGTGCACCTTATGTATAAGCCCCAAACTCTGCCGATTGGGACTTGTGATTGGGGGAAGCGGACCCAAAAATATATATATTATGGTTAATGGTCCCGGCGGGTGTGGTAGATCGCATTGCACCTTATATACAAGCCTTAGACTCCACCGATTACGATATGCAATGGGCTCCGGACCCGAAATAAAATGTGTTACGCTTAATAATCCCGGCGGGTCCCGTATTCACGAAACATTGAAGCTTGGGCTTTGGGTCTTAGCAAAGTTCGACTAGGATTTACGATTGGAGGCCTAATTGCATCGCATTTATTCATGAGAGATAGGCCTTTCCTTTGATCAATGTGACTTGCGATATACAATAAAGGTATGCAATGAGGATGTGCGGAGATGTTAAGTCATGCATGCTTTGCAAAGCATTTCTATTATAAAATATTTATAACAGGAATAAAGATGCAATGGAAGGTTTTGAGCAGTAAAGAGTGGGGGTGGTTATATGCGTGGGCATAGGGCACCATGAAGGTTTATGAGGATTGAAAAAGTCCCCATGAAGGATATGAATGAAGGGCTAGACTAGGTTATGAATGGATCATGCAGCAGAGATTTATTCAAAAGGGGTCTTGATCATTGAGAATTGAAGATTTGACTCAGCACATATTTAAAATCCCTGAGATAAAACAGATCATTCGGAAAAGTGAAAGATCAATCTTCTAGGGGACCCATTCAAATTTGCTACCAGAGCATGTTTTAATAGGGTGGTGGTTGTGGCCACAATAAATGGTGAACTGTTAGGCAAACCAGTTATCTCTGTTTCCAAATAAACCTCGGATCAATAGAACATTAGGGTGTTAAAATAAACTTGAAATGCAAACTATATAGATGGATAGGCACGGGTTCCACTTCAACATTAATCGCTTTAGGTGGGATAAAGACAAATATCTTCTACTTACTGATAGGATTTTGACAGGCATTCTCCATAAGTAGTATTAAGGGATTGATTGACCCTCTTTTGCATGTTTCTACTTTCAACAACCCTTTCGGGGCCATCACTGGTCTGTCAATACCTGTTTAGGTGTGTACCTCAACTCTTTATCACTTGTTGGTTTCTATGGGCCTGACCCAGGTTCGGAAGAATTATTTAGCCAAGCAAATCCCGCAGCTACCGGCCCTTTCGACAACAGTCCACAGAGTGCGGACTAAGGTCTCACCCGAGGTAGCAGGGGAGGGTGCTAGAACCAGGTTTCTACACCCTTGGGATGTCTGGATGTGGGTTGGAGGCATCACGCACCATTCTGCAGCTTCGCGATGCTCTTTATTCGCGTAGATTTAGACCCACAATAACCCTTACTTCCTGTTAGCACGTTGTTTATGAATCTAATCTATTCGACTAAGTAATGTAAATGAGATCTACTTAGCAGCGTCTTTAAGCAAACATTTAATAGATTTAACCCGTTCGCACACTTAGAATAAACTCAGATTCACATACAATCATGTCATAAACATATGCGCATAGATCAAGTAGTTATATTAACCATACCAAAATTCAGATCCATGATAATTCAGATTTAACGCAAAATTACAGAAACAACTTAGCTTTTTATTCAACTTCTTCACCAATACATCTAGATCTGCCTTGCGCACTCAGCTGCAAGGGTCCGCGCAACCAGCTGCGAACTCTTCTAGGCCTCTACATACACAGATGCAGAGCCACTATCCACTACCCAAACCCTCGACTCGAACTTACAAACGCTTACAGATTGTTCTCCTCAAAAATCCATTACATTACAGATCCAAGATCATCCAACCAAACTTAGCTACCTCTACCCATAGAGCCTCGCTCTATTTATACCTTTCCATCGACCGTGATCTATGGGCGGGCCAAATCAACTTGCATTGCTTTACATTATTGTTTGGTGAACTACCCTTTGACTTCAACTTATTACAAATCGCGCTCCTCGCATCCTGCGGAGTCTTTACCCTATCTTTATCCAAAACTTCGGGCCTTGTGCCCCATGACCATTGCGCGGGGCTTCTGCTACCCAACAGTCCCCCAACACAATCGTCATGACTCATCTCGAGTCACTCAGCTCGTGCAGGAATCTTCGCACGGAGGTCAGTTAGCAACTTCTGCATATCGCATGTCTCTACAACAAATTCAGTTGCGAGGCTCTATACCTTTTCCAAGTGCACTGCTGATGCATCCTGATCACTTGCAGTTGCTTGCTCGGTGTCACATACTACTTTCATATGCGTCACCTTGCCTTCAAGAGTGGTAGATATGCTAAACCCTTCATCGAGCCAGGGTTAGATACGTCCTTTAAGTACTGCTTCTTGTTGCTGCACTGCATCAACTTGGGCCTTGAGCGCCTAGGCCTCCTTCATTTTGGCCAACCACTACGTGATAGCAATCGTTTGTGCAATCCTGTGAGCGGTGTCATAGGCCTGCTGTAACTCACACGCCTCAGTTTCCACTTGTTGGATGGTTTGGTCCTCCTGGAGGGATGTGAGTATCCCAAGAGACTAACCTAGTAGTTCCAAGCATTCGCGAACGACACTCCACATTGTTTCCAATCCAGCTAGAATTTCATCGTCGCGGCGTTCCCGTTTGGCCGAGGGTGTGGGTGGCCGGGCCTTGAGACGGAGCTCTGCAACTTGTAACATTAGTTCCTCTTGGGCTCTTGTGGCCTCCGATTGGACCATGCGAAAGTCAGCTGCCATGTGTTGAATCTTGGTGGCTGGCGGGAGGTCCCCGGGGATGGCTAGCTCTAGGATCGTGCTACACGCCTCCGTCATAGATTGTTCTACTTCCCGGTATCGCACAGCTAGGCCATCATGTTGGAGAGTGACTTGTTCTAATTTTACCTTCTACTTTGTCAAGATGTGGAAAACGCAACCTTCCCTAGCTCGAAACTCCTAAGTTACTCCCTCTTGGAGTAAGTATAATACTTCTCTACACTGGGCGGCTACATTTAATTCCCAACTACCTTCTTCGCCTGCAGCTGGGGCTCGGATAGCACCTGTTAGCAACGGTAGGGTGTGTGGCGTGTGCGTGCTGACAATCAACTCAGCGGTGGTTGTATCGTCTGCTAGTTGTCGAGCGACCCAGCCCGGGGGTCACTCTTGTAATGCGTGCAACTGTGCTCATATCTCCCCCAACACAGTTGTTTGTGCGGTGATTAGTTCGGGCAATGCGCTGGTGGTAACAATTCCTGCGGGCTGGATACTATCCATGAATTCTTTTTCCAGAGCCTTTGTTGTTTTGGACTTTTTTCGGGCAGCCAGTGATTCCTTGGCACGCAACTGCTTGAGGTGGTCCTGCGTCTCCATTTCTTGTTGCGGATCTTGTTCCAAGTCCATTCCTTGATCTACCTGGTTCCCTTCTGTGGTTGGGCTTGTGGTAGCCTCTAGCTGCAAAGTGGCTTGTTGTTCCTGACGTATCTTTTCAACTAGTTGAGTGAGTCATTGTTGGCGTTCCTTCTTTTGTTGTTGTGCTGCCAGCCTGTCGAGAACGGCCTTGTCCGGGGCACGCCATTCTAGAGGCCATGCTTCTAAGACTATGTAAGGGGCATCATATGTTGCAAGGAACGGAAGTGTGACCCATGATTGCTTTGGATCCTTTCGCACACAGATATTCAAGTGATGCATATCTGCTTTGAACTCGGTCGTGCTCTAAAAAGTATTGTAGATTGTGGGGGACAGGCATGGTCTTCGAGCAAGCCACGTCCATATTTTTCCTTCCATGGAGGTCCAAAATGCCCGGATCGCAGAAACCCTTACTGCATTCTTTGTAGCCTAGAGTGAAATATACCGCACGGCTTCGGGTAGGCTATCTTCCAGGCTGGGAAACTGTCTCTCTTGCGGAAATTCACCTATAACCAGAAGGATTCATAAAAGCAACCACGCATAACGAAATGTTTTACCTTTGTCCTGTGCTTCTTGACAATTGGTCAAGAATTTTTTGCATAAAAATTGTGCCCAATTGAACTAAACCCCTTCGGCGCACTGCCCTACCAAGGCAATGACAGGGGCTAGCACCTCATCCACATGGCATTTTCTCATGAGTTTACCGACTAGGAGCTAAGTGGCGACTCGAACCGCATGGTCATCGATTCTTGCGATGACATACCCCCACTTTCCTTTTTCCAGATGGTATTTCACCTTCACTGATTCGGCGAGGCCTCCCTCGCTACTGGTTCCTGCTATGTTTGCAAGGTTATTCTCTTTAAGCAGTGGGTGCATAATCTGGTGGATTAGGTCAGTTGTGATCGGGATCGGCTCTTCTAATCAGAGATATCCATCATGTATGAGACATAGCAGCTATCGAATCACAAATATGGTGATGGTCGTGCGGTGGTAGTGAGATATCCACCTGAGGTTTAGCAGTCCCACCTTCTCCACACCTAGTAGCCATTTCTACGATAATAACTTGCCTTCGACTAGGTCGGGGAACTTGTTGTTGTCTTCAAGGTCCCAATCTTCGAATTTGATGCTTGGAACGCGTCCCATCGGCAACCCTTCAAACCTTATGTCATTCAGAAGAAGTGGCTCTGGAGCGTAGTCTTTGTAGCGTCCACGTCTTTTGGTATCTTTGTTGTCCCGATCCACGGAGAAAGATACGGGGGCAATGACGGAAGTTGGAACGCAGCTTCTTCTTCCTCCACTTGTGCATCAATCTGATCAATCAGGGCTTGTAGATCGTCATCTTCCTCAGTGGGTTCAAGGGTGACTACTTTGCCTTTGTCAACTGTCGAGTGCTTGTTAAGTCTTGGTGAAGCCCAGACTCTTCCTGCCATCTGCTTGTTCTTCATGGGGCATAGGGTACATGGGGACTTAGGAACTTCAGGAACCTGTGTCATGTCCTTGGGCTCTTCCTAATTCAGTTGCATTTCCTCTGCGACCCGTGCTCGAGTTCTAGCCATGGTACTCATGGGGTGCATGGTAGTCACGTACTCGTTGCTTATTGCTGGTTCAAAGCGTCAAAAGTCCAGTGTCGGCCACAAACTATGAGATTTGAAAAAATCCCTTCCCTCTAATTTCAGTCTATTAGTGGTGTCAAGTCAGAAGATATTTGCGTATCTTGTCCAAAACTTTCGTCTTAATGTCTCGTCGTCTGCTCCTTTCTAATGTAAGTTGACCTTCCTGTCAGGATCAATGTCGCTAACGGTCATATTTTGACTTTTGCCCGTGGTAGCGCCATCCTTGGGGCGCAACTGTGATCTTGTGGACTACCTAACTTGGTACAGAATCCTTTTACTGTGTCTGTTTTCCGCGGACTAGTTTATAATCACACGCCTTCTCTCAACTGCTCGAGGCACTGAGACTGTAGTTTCTACTACTAGTCAAGTGCTCACACTTTTAGTTCAAGTGCGAAACTGTCCTGCTAGCCCAAGTTGCGAGCACCTCTCAAGCATCTAGGTGGTTGGTAAAGGGGTTATGTTCTTCCATGCGTGCAGGCGCAACCATGATAGCAGGGTCGCAGTTCGCTCCCGGTCTACTCTGTTGGGTTCGTCCCTTCGTAGCGCACATTGCTTCCTTGGCCATAACCCCAGTATATTGACGTTGGGGGGCCTGCAGCTACTCTATATTTTCTGAGCTTCCTTCTGTTGTCTATTACAGGCCTAGTGAACCCATGGTATCTGCAACTTCCTTGAGCCCTTGCTAACTTTAGCGCAGGTCACTGGTACACTGGTCTGTTGGGGTGGCTTTGGACTACTAATTCTGAGCTGATTGGAGGTCCACACCTCAGACACCTGTAACCTATGCTGGTGGGGAATGCTTACTTTGTTTCACTCTCCTGGCCATGCATGCACCTGCCTTCGACATCTATGCCCTTTCCTTCGCATATTTGGAGCTATACCCTTTCCTCAAGTAGTGGTTGCGCAGGATGCTTGCACAGATATCTTTGGTTGTTCCTTTGCCCCTATTGTCACCATCGTATTACAATTGAGTGTGGTTACTTCATGCAGTTGGTTCTACAATCGTTAAATCTCTTCATTTGAGTCTGACGTGCAAGAACTATCACGGTCCCATGAGAGCCTATCGTCTGCTGTTGGATTTACCCTGTCCTAATCTTGCACTGTAATCTTATAGATACAGTCCAACTCCCCATCGTTGTCTTCGCCGTGCATGGGCTCGGTATATCGCGCCCCCTCCACTGGATCCAGCGAGACCATTACGCGGAGAGATTTCTTTTCGAATATCATTTTTCGTTTCTTGAGGTTGATGACTCCATTCATATCCGTTTCCCAATCTATCCCTAATAGTGCAGGATATGGGTTACTATCATCCACAATTTCTATGACTTCAAAATCAGTTTGGGTGTTGGCACCATCGATGTCTACTGTAACCCCATGCATTCTTCCCATAGGCAGAATCTTTTGTTGGTTAGCCATCCGTAATTGAATCGGCGACCACTGCAGTGGAGGCCTGCCCATGCATTCCCAAGTCTGCTTTGGTAGGACATTTGCATCGGACCCCAAATCTAAAATGACCTGATCCATCTCGTAGTCTCTGACCTGGACAGTCAGTCACATTTCTCGCCCTGTGTGCAAAGCATGTTTGCCTAATTTTCGGATCATTTGTGGTTCGTCTGCTCCCGCGCATCGAGTTATTAGTTCTTGTAGCTCCTTTACTGCTTTAGCATCTCTAAGTAAGTTCATGCATGTTTCCAAGAAGGTGGTTAGCATAGAAGTACCCTTCTCTGATCCGAATTGATCCTTACTTTCCGATGTAGATGCTTCCGCAAAGTTCTTTTTGGCTTCCATAAAGGTTTACTTCGCACGCTCCAAGTCAAAGTCTATTTGTTTTAGGGGGGCTTTACAGACCCATGCATCCGTCTTTGGCTGCTTTCCCTTATCCTCTCTAGTGGTAGTGCCACTTCAGAGCATCATATTTACATTAGGATCCTATGCTCGAGGTTCAACCTTCATCATTTGGACGTTCTGAGTGGTGTTAACAGGAAGCACCCCCTTTTCCCACATCTGAGCAATCAGCGTGGGGCAATCGACTGCTTTGTGGTCAAATTGGTAACAGTAAGGACAACAGGCTTTGGTTGAGTTCGTGTAATCCTACACGTAATGCCCTGGCCCTCCGCAGTTAAAGCAAATTAATTGTCCTCGTCCTCGTCCAGGTCCCATTCCCCCATGGCCCCGTCCGCGTCCTTGGTACCCTCCCCGTGGTAGCGGTGCAGTGGGATCTTGCCCGCATGCCTCCATTTGCATCCTATAAGCGGGTGTTGGCACCATCGATGTCTCATACAGACTTTATAACAGAGCAAAACCAACCCAGTTCCTCATTTCCTACACCTTTAAATGTTGGCAACTGGACTGTGCTCGCCATCCCAACTTTTGGTGGTGGTGGGGTTGGAGGTGGGGTTGGTGTTGGGGTGGACGAATTTTATGTAGGTGAAGAGGGTGGTGGCGTGGACGGAGGCGGTATCAGTGGGAAGCGCTGCCTGATCAACCGGACTACACTTCTTGGTGAGAACCTCGTGAGCTCCTCCTCACCTTCTCGTGAAATAGATGCCAAAGGATTGTTTCCTCTCCCTCCCACTCCGCGGTAACCTCTTCTACTCCACGTACCCCAGACATCAATAAACGTGCATAATCTGTTTTTCACACAACAACATCTTAATCCACGTATTCAATGAGTTTGCGTACCTACCCCGAGGTCCTTGAAGAAATCGCCTTTCTACTTCACTATAGCTCACAGTTGTATCTATCGCGAACTCAGTGATAAATCCTCCTATTACCCAATCCAGTCAATGATCTACTACGCACGCGATTTTATCGTTGGTGGCTTCTAGCCTGCACACCAGTTCCGGAGTCCACACAATAGGCTTGTCCAATCTGCACCTTCCCATGTTGTCTGCTAACCTCGTAATCCACTCGTATAGTTCTAATGGAAATGTCGCGAAGAAGACCTCGTGAATATCTATGTATATATAGCGGTCCAGCCAATCTTCCTTCGATATTCACGGGTTCCTGTTTTCCTGAGTAGTGAACTCGTGGAGTTTCAAATCCCGCCATTCTTCAATCTCTTTCTTTGTAGGGTTCCAGTGTCCCAACATCAGACACCCCTTAGGCAGATCCCAATCCTGACAACGGAACCATTTGTTGGCTTATATGGGCCTGACCCGGGTTGGGAAAAATTATTTAGCCAAGCAAATCCTGTAGCTCCCGGCCCTTTTGGCAACAGTCCGTGAAGCGCGGACTGAGGTCTCACCCGAGGTAGCAGGGGAGGGTGCTAGAACCAGGTTTCCACACCCTTGGGATGTCTGGATGTAGGCTGGAGGTATCGCACACCATTCTGCGGCTTCGCGCTGCTCTATATTCGCATAGATTCAGACGGAGGATAACCCTTACTTCCTGTTAGCGCGTTGTTTATGGATCTAATCTATTCGACGAAGTAATGTGAATCAGATCTACTTAGCAAGGTCTTTAAGCAAATAATTAACAAATTTAACACGTTCACGCACTTAGAATAAACTCATATTCACATACAATCATGTCATAAACATTTGCACATAGATCAAGCAGTTATATTAACCATACCAAAAGTCAGATCCACAATAATTCAGATTTAACACAGAATTACAGAAACAACTTAGCTTTTTATTCAACTTCTTCACCAATACATCCAGATCCACCCTGCGCACTCATCTGCAGGGGTTCGTGCACCCAGCTGCGGACTCTTCCAAGCCTCTGCACACACAGCTACAGAGCCTATATCCAGTACCCAAACCCTCGACTCAGACTTACAGATGCTTATAGATTGTTCTCCTCAAAAACCCATTACATTACATATCCAAGATCATCCAACCAAACTTAGTTACCTCTACCCATAGAACCTCTCTCTATTTATACCTTTCCATGGACCGTGATCCACGGGCGGGCTGACTCAATTTACATTTATTTACATTATTTTTGGGTGGACTACCCTTTAAGTTCAACTTATTACAAATCACGCTCTGTGCATCCCGCGGAGTCTTTACCCTATCTTTATCCTAAAACTTTGGGTCTTGTACCCCATGACCATTACGCGGGGCTTCTGCTACCCAACATCACTTATCAAACTTGATGTAGATATGTTCATCTGCACTTTATGTAAGAATTTCAGTGCTATATTTTCGTATGATTGAATGGGACGCAGTTGTGGATCATGCCATATTTTTAAACTGCTTAAGAAAGCTTGGGCTTGTTGTGTCAACTGGTACTCTGACTCCAACAACAGTCCTTACTCCAACCAGCTTCCTAAACAACCTATCCTTCCAGATTGGCACAAGGAATTGACATTTCATTTCCTTTCAAATAAGTCCTTCCAGTTTTAGACGCAAGGACCAGAGCATAATTAGATTTTCCACAAGGTATATGACAGTGAGCTTAGCCCATGAAAGGAGGTTTACTTGTAGATGACAAGTATTGGGAAACTTAGTGTGGTGGATGGTGTTAGTGCCTAAATCTGCCTTAGGCTGAGAAAGGTAGGATCTAGGGTAACATCAAACCAAGCTTAACCTGGTAGCTAGCCCTACCCAGGTCAAGAGAGGGCTCTCTCCTTATCAATCTCAGTAAAATATGATCAATGAGACTTGAGATGACTGATGTAAATATTGATTTTAGGCTAGGTATATGCTCAGAGGAGTTTGATTGAGTTTTATGTAGGTTTGTTGGATCAAAAGTGGAAGGTTGTTTTGGGTCCAGGGAATGGACTCAGTCTTGCAGAGATTTCTATGGGGTGAGGTAGGAAAATGCTTTAGTACTTTGAAATAAGTGAAATGGAGAGTCTTTAGACTGGTGAGGAGTTGGAGAGGGCATGAAAGTATCAGGGATCCTCTTCAAACAGTAGAAAACATGAAAAGCTAAACAAACCCTAAGGTAGAGCACTGCAACATCAATGATTTCCACCTTTATACTTGATTCATTTAGTTAAGCTGAATAACGAGAGATAATGGTAGACATAAACACGTGTAAACTTGTAGTTATAGAAGGAAAAACAATACCAAATCAAGTTGCCACAAGAATCCCATAAAGTGTTGCAAACCCTAGTTTATTCCTTTACCAAACTGCAGAGATGAATGTACAATGCTGCTCAAATCTTTCACAAAAGTCCAACCTTCTACCAAATTCCAACCTCTACACTATGAAATTCATAAAATATATACATCTTCTCATCCTTGTACTAAGGGAATTGAGCTCAACCATTTTCTTCAAAATAGAATCAGTTACATTAAACTTAGACCGAATTTCTGAAAATAGGTGTTGAATATGAACTCGTATCTCCTAAACCATAGCACCTGTTACAAAACTGAAAGAGGTTTTTGTATATGAGGTCATGTTAGAGAAACACCTCTCTCAAAGTTTGGAAATTCGTTTCCAGTTTCTCGTAATCTATGCCACAAAATCATCTCTAAAACAGAAAATCATTAAAATTTTAAATCTGTGAAAATGAGCTGTAAAGATCTAGTCACGTATCCCAATTCATGACACCTGTGAATAAACAGAAAGAGGTTTTTGTTATATGGCTAGTGTTTAACAAAAACTCCTTGGGTTTTGTACAATTACTTTCCATCTGTTGTAAAATGGAACCACACTAAAATTACTAAAACAGTAAAATAAATGAAAAATTTTCTTTGTTTTAATGCAGGTTCCAAATATCACTGCATATCTCCCACATAGTAGAACCTGTGCATAAACTAAAGGAGGATTTTGTTATTTGGTATGTGATGGACAAAAAGCTCTTTAAATTTTGAAAAATTCCTTACCATTCTTTCAAAAGCTGATATTGTACTAAACTTGTCGTTGTGTGCAGCAACTGACCTCAAAACATGCATAACCAAGAATCACTCATTCATTTCGATCATATCTTCTGATCCAGAAACCAGTTACGGGAGTGTGATATACCGTTGGAAATATTTTTCTGAGCTTCTTCTTATGGACACATTTGTGACATGTTTTGTGCTGAATATCATGTGCAAAACATCTAACCAAACCAAACATAGTAAGAGCTCATCTTGATCCCTCGTGACAGGTTGCGAAGACTGGAACTAGCAGATGGGACCAACAGAGAACAAATGGAAACCTTACAAGCATGTATAAGCTAGGTCTGAGTGGGATTTTAAAAATGTAGCATTCTGCTATACCAGTCCAGCTGTGGTTACACATTTTTTCTTTTTATAAAGATGCCCCTACATGCTCCAGGTATCCAGATTATCAACAGATCCTACCGAGTTCCCAACAGAAGCTAATTAGTGGCTTCGATTTGACTTCCACCGCTAATTTTCTAGTTCTCATGGGCTCATTGAAATTTTTCTTGATTTTCAAGGTAACGATGAATTTAGGATTGGCGGACTCATCAGCAGGTTACTGAGGGAGGCAAAAGCTGAAGGTGGGGAATGAGGGCAATCTGAAGAGTGTTATAAAGGTGAAAATGAGACTGAAGGACCGAAATCAATTGGCTAAAAAGGACTGAAATTCAAATGGAAAATAAACTTTGCGTAAAACAGGAAAGGACAGGACGAAAATGTAACTAAGCTAACAGCAAAAATAAAATGAATCCTAGCCTACTTAGGAGGTAACCACCATGTGGTGGCTACTGGAAGTATATCTTAGATGTTGGCCATTAACAAGGAGTTTTTCAGTTTCTCCCTATAAAGTTTTCAATCTATAAGTTCCCTAACCAATTTTTTCCTCAACTTGGAACGGGCCTAGCCATAAGTGTTGGAATTTTGTGTGCTTACCTTTGGCTCACTCAACTTGTCCCATTTCAGGATTAGCTCTCCTACTTGGTAATCTTTATCTCCTACCAAATGGCGATCCAACCATCTCTTCACAATCATTTGATGATTTCTAAATTTATTTATGGCTTTAATTCTCAATTCCTCCAACATCACCAGTTGGTTGATCCTATTTTGAAGTAAGGCTGAAGGGGTTCCTCTCGAAGCTTGGGAGAGCTGTAAAGAGGGAAGGGTAATGTTGGGAGGAAAAATGGCTTCCTATCCATAGACGAGGAAGTATGGGGAGTTTCCTATGGCAACTTTTGGGGTGACCCTATCGGCCCAAAGGGAGTTTGTTAGACCGTTGTGTCAGTTCCTCTGGTTGTCAGCGATAGATTTACGAATTATGTAGATGAGGTTTTTATTTGAGGACTCTGCAACTCCATTACCCTGGGGGTAATAGTTTGTTGCATACCTTATATGAATTGATTTATCAATAGCAAATTCAGTCAATTTTAGTGATGAAGAGTAAGAAGCATTGTCAAATATGAGAGCGTCATGGATGCCAAACCTATTGATACTAAATTTCTCAATAAATGATATTACCTCGTCTTCATTTACCTTTTGAAGTGGGATGGCTTCGGCCCATCTGGAGAAGTAGTCGATAGTCGTGAGTATATACTAATGATACTGTGAAGAGTTTGGAGTGATGTCGCCTATGACATCTAGGCCCCATTGTTGTAATGGGCAATAAATCATAACGGGCCTAAGGGGAACGGCTGGCTTTCTTTCTCGTCCTGCGACAGTTTGACATACTTTGCATTTCCAAGCATAGGCATGGGAGTCTCTGAATACTGTGGACCAATAATATCCAGCTCTTAATATTTTGTGAGCAGTGGTCTCTCCACCATAGTGACCACCTAATGGGTCGTCATGCATTTCTTTCAAGACATGATCAACATCATCCTTTTCCAAACACCTCATCCAAATTCCATCATAATTTTTTATGTATAATGTGTCATTGGCTAAGTGATACTGATTAGATTTCAATTTGAACGCTCTCCTTCATGATGCATCCACGTGGTCAGGACATGATCCCCATGTTAGATGAAAGCATATGTCGTAACACCACGACTCAGGATCCAAAAGGAGTTCCAATGTTTCGCGCTTACACATAAGCGTCGCATTAATCCATAGGGACTCCTTCCTTAATTCTATTGGTGCATTTTGCATGCTCTGCACTTCTGGTTCTTCAAATGGCCCTTCTCTGTCCGCGAAGGCTTCCACTGTGAGCTCACACAATCCTTACCCTCAAACTATCTTCGTCGGCTTAATCTCGAGGTTGTATTCTTGAAGGGTGGTTATCCAATTCCCTCTCCATTCACCCATTTCTTTATGCACAAAGAGGGCTCTTACATCAAGATGGGGAACGATCACTTTAGTCCTCGCCTTTAATAAATAAGGGCGGAAAAGTTTTATGGCTTTAAAAACCGCAGAGCCTTGTTTCTCCATGTCTAGGTAGTTCAACTCTTCTCCCTGAAGATTAGAGCTCATATAGTAAATAGGGACTTCATTGCCATCATCATTTTTTTGAGTGAGGATTGCGGCATATGAAACATCAAAAGAGAAAGTGTACAAGAAGAATTCCTTGTCAAAATTGGGGCTGACCAACACAGGAGCTTCTGCAATGGCCTCCTTAATTCGCTAAAATGATTTCTTAGCTTCATCGCTCCACTTATACACAATGTCTTTCTCCATCATTAGCTGCATGGGACACACTATTTCTGCGAAACCTGAGACAAATCTCCTAATGAAATTAATCTTCCCGAAGAAAGATTGCATTTCCCTTTTATTTGCAGGGGAGTTTATTCTCATGATCGTCTCTATTCTTTCAAGATCAATAACAATCCCTTCTTTAGAGAGGATATGACCCAGTAGTTTCCCTTCTTTAATTGCGAAGATGCTCTTCTTGGGATTCAACGATATTCTGTATCTGTGGCATCTTTCAAAAATTTGTTTCGGGTGGTAGATATGATCCCTTTTGTGATATGAATACACAGTAATGTCATCCGTGTACACTACTATTGATCTGTTAATCAATCCTCGGAAAGCTATGTCCATATCCCTCTTGAATGTGGCGCCCGCATTAATAATTCCAAAAGGAATTTTACAATATGCATAACTGCCCCATTTAGTGTTGAAGGTTGTCTTAAGTTGATCCCCATTAGATAACAACACCTGATTATATCCTGAAAACCCATATAATAGGGACAACATCTCAAACCCAGAAACGCACTAAAGAATGTGTTCCATAGAAGGGACAGGATAGTTATCTTTCTGGGATGCTTTGTTCATGTTTCTGAAATCGATAGATAGCCTGATGTCTCCATTTTTCTTTCTTACTGGCACAAGATTGGCTACCCAGCAGGTGTGTCTAACTAGAAAAAATGATTTTATCATCCAACATTTTGTTCAATTCTTTCTTCACCAATGGTTCTAGGCTTGGATGCATCTTACGAAGCTTTTGTTGGTAGGGCTTAGCCTCCTTTTCCAAATCACTTACAGGTTGCATAACACTAGTATCAAAGGTTTTTAAGTTGCCATATGTCCATGCAAAGACGTCCTTGTACTCTTTAAATAACTTAACAAATGAATCCTTTTCTTGTGGAGAGCACCCGAAGCCCAAATTGACAGTTTTAGGGTCTTCTTTGGTTCCAAGGTTGACCAATTCATACTTCATGGATGAGCTATGCATTTTGCAGTTAGTCGGCTGCTTAAATTTATCGTGCATATCATACAAGTGATCCATCTTGACAACTGACTTGGGAATTGTATTGGACTAATCATTTTCCTCATCTCCACTCTCATTCATAAGCTTGTCATGCTCTTTTTCATCAATGAGTGCATTTTTTAATGTCTTCTCACAATGCAAGAACTCAAGGATTTGCTCATCACCTTCGAATACCTGCCAATTTGAGATCTTATCAGGTACGGATGGTCTGAAAATTAATTCAACGTAATATCTGTTCTTGTTTAATCTAAGGTCAGGCAAGAGTTTTGAAGCCATACTAGCCATCAGATCGGCGTCTTGGTTTTGCTTTCGAGGTATGTATGTGATATTAAAAGAATCAAAACTGTCAATTAAGCTCCATACCTCATGTTGATATCTTACAAGGTGTGGCAAATTACAGCGTATCCTTTTCCTTACCTAGTCCACAATTATCTGTGAGTCACCAAAAACTTTCAGATTTTTTGCCTTCATATCAATGGCTTTTTTTAGGCCCTGCAACAAGCCTTCATATTCTGCCATGTTGTTGGTGCATGCGAACTCCAACCAGCTGGCCATCAGATGTTGGTTCCCTTGTGGGTCAATGAGAATGATCCCAGCACCTACACCTTCAAGGCAGTTAGAGCCATCAAAATAGAGTGTCCAAAATATAAAATATAATGTTACATCAATTGAACTACTTTCTATGAAATTAGTCCTATCATCTACTATAATACAGGATAATTCATCAGGTTGATTGCAGGGGAGGGCTTCCAACTGTGTTATGAAACCAGCTCAAGAAAAGATAGAAAAGATAGATCAACGCCTAAGAATTCAGCCTCTTCGAGGGGGCAACCTCCTTTAAATTACATAAATGAACAATTCTTGGATGATACAAATGAAAAGACATCCTTTCTATATATAGGAGTCTAAGGGGCATTAATATAATCAGAGCCTACATACAATAATAATTAAGGAACAATAATAACAATATGGGCTTCTATGGGGCACAATAGTAACAAATGGGCAACAGGTACATCAATATAATAAGGGGGTTGTACTAATAATAATAAGGGGTTACACTAGTAGTATAGGGGCCTAACATGCCCCTCTCCTTAGAAAATTGTCCTCAACGCTTGAGTAGTTCTTGATGCTTCTGTATAAACTTCTTGTCCTCCGATGTGGAATCTTCAACGAGTATGTTCTTCCACTTGATGAGATACTCTGAAATTGATTGATTCCGTAGCTGTCGAGTTCTTGTTCCTGTGACTGCTCCAGGTTCCAATATGATTTTTCCTTCCTCTTCAATCTCTGGCAATATTGTTTGAATTGGGATCTTTTGCAACTTTTGAATAAGTGGCCATACTTCTTCATCCTTTTTCGATTCATCCCTTGCTTCGTTTATCCAATCTGTTTGGATAATAGAAATAGCATAAAATGATGCTTCCACATCCTCATCCTTTCTTGAGAGTGCATCTGCAACAAAATTTTGCTTCCATTTTCTATAGATGATGTCAAAGTCATAACCCAACATATTTGTGACACATTTTTTCTGTTCTTCTAAAGATAATAGTTGTTCTAAAAAGTATTTAAGACTATCATGATCCATTTTTACCATGAAGTGTCTTACCATTCGGTAAGGTCGCCATTGTTAAGTGCATATAGTATTGCCAACATTTCCTTCTCACAAATAGCTTGCTTGAGATATAGCAGTAAAAATACCCAATCACCTACATCAAAAAAAAATTCCAGCGATGTTGATCTACCTGTTGTTTCATTCGATTTTGCACCAAAGTGGCATTATCCTTTAAAAGTTGGAGAACTTGTTGTTGATGCACGATGTGATCTTTCACCAC
>APFE031475644.1:4369-15848 GCA_000404065.3 Pinus taeda | reverse complement strand
ACCACAACCTTAAAGCACGGTTGACTATTTTTCAATTGCAGGGAAAGGCCACCCTATGGTGGGAGGAAGTCAAGATAGTAAAGGGAGTGACTGAGCAAACAATTACTTGGGAAAATTTTCAAAGTTACTTTAAGGAGAGATATTTAACTGAACGTTTCTACGATGAAAAGGCAAGAGAGTTCCATGATCTGCGGTTAGGACAGCAGACTATGGATGAATTTATCACCCGTTCCACCTCCTTGCTCCGCTATGTGCCGTATATAAGAGATGAAAAAGAAAAAGTGCAACGATTTGTTAGCAGTCTGCCACCATATATGCGGGAGAGGATTGAATTTGATAATCCAAAATCAATGGATGAAGCCATCCGTAAAGCCAGAATCTGTTATCAAAAAAGTAAACAAAAAGGGGAGATTGTTGGCAGAAAATGGAACGAGAAAAAGGGCTTCAAGTCAATCGTCCATAATAAAGGGAATCGCAGTGGCAAGGGAAATGGCAAAGGACCAAACAGCAGAAGTATACCCAGAACTGCATCCAAATTTAAGATAGCAAATGAATCCAGGATCAACGAACAGCATGCAAGATTGGACAGCGAAGGGGCAGCCAGGCCTCAGGTACAGTGTTGGGGTTGTGGGTGACCACACTACGTTAAAAACTGTCCACAACGGAAGGGAGCGGAACAGCTATCCCAAATCGATGAAGCCTCAACAGTCGGCGAAGTTGGACATAGCGTACCGAGAATTAATGCAGCTCTAGATGATCGACAGGCGGAATATCAACCAACCATGGTCGGATTTGAAGGTAAAATCTCAGACCTTACCATAGCTGTTTTAATTGACCCAGGGGCTACACTAATTTATGTGAGTCCAAAGGTAGTGGAACGCTGTAAATTGCAGCCTGTTAAATTCAAAAACCCATGGCTAGTACAACTAGCTACGGGAGCCAAGAGGCGAGTAACAGCAAAAATTAATGATTGTTCTTTCACCATAGCTGGACAACAAGTAATGGCCGATCTGAATGTACTCCCTCTCGGTTCATACAATATTCTAATTGGTATGGATTGGTTGGAAAGACACTGATCGTTAGTTTATTGTAAAACCAAGATTATTTATTATAAAGATCAGCATGGAGCTAGAAAAGAAATGAAAGGAATTAAGCGACCAGTGGAGGTCCGACCAATAACTGCAACCCACCTAGTAAAATGTATCTGAAAGGGGTGCCAAATCTATGCTATTCAAGTGGGTTATGCGGATTCCAAGGACAAAACAACTACCTTAGAGAATATTCCTATAATACGAGAATTTGCAGATGTATTTCTGGAAGAAATTCCCAGACTACCGCCAAAGAGGAATATAGACTTTACTATTGAGTTGGTACCAGGTGCAGCCCTAGTATCAAGAGCACCCTACAGAATGAGTGTGCCTGAATTAACAGAATTGAAAATGCAACTGCAATAATTACTAGATAAAAACTATATTCGACCCAGTGTGTCTCCTTGGGGAGCCCCAGTATTATTCATCAATAAAAAAGACGGAACCCTTCGGATGTGCATTGATGATCGTCAGTGGAATAAACTGACCATCAAAAATAAATATCCTTTACCACGGATTGACGAATTGTTTGACCAAGTGAGAGGTGCAACTATATTCTCTAAGATTGATTTGCGATCAGGTTACTACCAGATCCGAATTAAAGAGGAGGATATTGCTAAAACAGCTTTCAGAACAAGGTACGGTCATTATGAATTTGTGGTACTTCCTTTCGGGTTAACTAACGCCCCTACAACTTTCATGTGCTTAATGAACAGCATTTTTCATCAATATCTGGATCGATTTGTGTTGATATTTATCAATGATATATTAATATACTCCCGCACCGTCGAAGAGCACGAGGAACACCTTAGAATGGTGCTACAGTCCCTTCGAGAGCACCAGTTATACGCTAAGTTTAGTAAATGTGATTTCTTTAAGGAAGAAATCCAATACTTGGGTCACGTAATCACCAAAGATGGGATTGCAGTGGATCCAGAAAAGATAAAGGCCATAATGGAGTGGCCTGTACCAAGGGATGTAGCGGATATCCGGTCCTTTATGGGATTAGCTGGGTATTATAGGCGGTTTGTGGAACGATTCTCCAAAGTGGCTTTCCCTATCACTTCCTTGCAGAAAAAGGGGAGAGCATTCGAATGGACCCCAGACTGTCAGAGAAGCTTTGAGCAATTGAAGCATCTCCTTACCTCGGCGCCTATTTTGAGTATAGCTGATCCTCACAAGGACTATGTTGTATGTACTGATGCAAGCAAGGAAGGATTGGGGGGCATCTTAATGCAAGAAGGTAAAGTGATTGCATATGAGTCAAGAAAATTAAAAGAGCATGAACAAAAATATTCTGCTTATGATTTAGAGTTGGCTGTTGTTATACATGCCTTAAAAATGTGGCGACACTACCTTATGGAAAGGAAGTTTTTATTGCTGACTGACCATCATAGTCTAACCAATTATTTTAGCCAGCCCACTTTAAATGCTAGGCAAGCTCGGTGGGTGGACTTTTTAAGTGACTTTGATTTTGATATTAAACATTTGCAAGGGAAGGAAAACCGAGTGGCAGATGCCTTAAGTCAAAAGGTACAAAACTTGTACGAAATCTCCCTCAGTAGTTGGAAAAGTTCTCTTTTGGAAATAATAAATAAATCAGCAGAGCAGGATGCTGAATACCAACAAATAAAACAGCAATTACCGCAGTCTAACAGTGAGAAAGACCAGCAAGAATATGAGTTGGATGATGCAGGGATGTTGTACTACAAGAAAAGGTTATATGTACCAAACCAAAGCAATATTAAAAATCTGATATTGGATGAATTCCACACCAGCCACTATGCGGGTCATCCAGGCTACTAGAAAATGATCATTGCAATTCGAAAAAATTATTTTTGGCCGGGAATGAAGAAGAACGTGGCTGAGTACTTGACTCGGTGCCTGGAATACCAACAAATTAAAGCAGAACATCAGCACCCAGCAGGATTATTGCAACCATTACCTATTCCAGAATGGAAATGGGAAACCATTTCCATGGACTTTATCACTGGATTACCTAAAACAAAGAAGAACAACGATTCCATTATGGTGATAGTGGACAAGTTGAGTAAAGCTGCACATTTTATACCTGTTCAATCTATGTACAAGGCTGCACAGATCGCTCATATTTTCATGCAGAATGTGTTCAAGTTACATGGGCTTCCAAAAACAATAATTTCAGATCATGATGTGAAATTCACATCAGCTTTTTGGAGAACGTTATTTGTTGAATTAGGAACTCAGCTGAACTTCAGTACAACATATCATTCCCAAACTGACGGACAGACGGAACGGGTAAACCAAGTAGTTGAGGATATGATAAGGGCTTACGTAATGTAACAACATATGTTGTGGGAAGAATATTTACACTCAGTAGAATTCGCGTATAACAATGGGTATCATACCTCGACACAAATGAGTCCTTTCGAAGTTCTGTATGGTCGGAAATGTCGTACACCTTCGAGTTGGGGTGGACCAGAGGATAGGTTGAGTTTAGGGCCTGATATGCTTAAAGACATGGAAGACATGGTGAAAAGGGTACGTGCTAATTGAAAGCTACTCAAGACAGACAGAAAAATTTTGCTGACCGGAAAAGAAGATTTAAATAATACCAAGTTGGAGACCATGTTTACATCAAAATTCAAGCCAAAAAGAGTACATTGCAGTGGAGCGGGTGTGCCAAATTGGCACCCCGATACTGTGGACCTTTCCAAGTGTTGGCAAGAGTCGGACCAGTGGCGTACCAACTCGCCCTGCCAAGCCACATCCGGGTTCATAATGTTTTTCATGTATCAGTATTAAAAAAATATGTCTATGACCCTAGGCATGTGATTAGATGGCAAGATATTGAGGTGGGAGTTGTTGCGACAATAAAACCTGACAAAGGAATCATCGTGTTTTTTTTTTTTTAAATAAAAAAAACTAACTTAGAATATTGTATGTTGCAGGTCGAACTGAAAGGAGAGGTCCTGGTCGAACCTCTGAGCATCCTCAACCAGAGAGAAGTGCAGCTGCGGAAACGAGTTATTGCCCAAGTTAAGGTACAATGGCGACACTTTGGGCCTGAGGAGGCCAATTGGGAAGATGAAACATTAATAAAGAGGACCTATCCAGGACTGTTCATGGCTGAGAGACATCGGGACGATGTCCAGTCTCAGGGGGAGGAGATGTAATGACCCCGGTAATTTATAAAATAATTCTTCTGTTATTACCCTTAGAGGTAAAAACATTTGGACAAGGATTATTGTTTTTTTTTATAATGATTGGAAATGTTATTAATTCAGAATTTGAGCATGGATTAAAATTACATATAGTAACTTCATGTAAGGAAGTTATTCTCTTTCTTGACAATGATAAAAAAAACAGTTTCCAACAAGAGAAGGGAAAAACCCTAACTGTTTTTATTCTTCCTTTAGAAAATATGGGAAGGAGAGACCGGGTTGTTGGAGAATAGACGGGAAAGAAAAGAAAACATGTTAAGTCTGGTAGGGATCAGATAACATGGCACAGTTGGTGCATTAAATTTGCTGAAGACAGTGGTCTGGAAAATATGCTTGGGGGGAGACTTGACTCTATTAATAAGTCTCGTGGACGGGAGGAAAGACAAGCAAGAAAACAGTTTCCCAAACCTGGAAGAGGTGTGGAAACGGTGAGAGCGGAAACACAGGTAAGTATGACTGTGGATTCCATCTTGTTCATAAAAGATTGTGTCATTAAGAAGCACTACAGTAGTGGTAATAGATATATAGATTAACTGTTATTTAAAAAAAAACTTAGCAGTAGTCTGAATGAGAAACAGTTATGGGCCCTGTTCAGAAATAAGAATGGTAAGACCCCGATTAGGTCAAGAATAAGGGTTTTCATGCTTAAGAAATTTACAGGTGTCCGCTAAGACTCCTGTTACTCCTTAAGGATCAGGAAAGAAAACCCGGAAGGCTGTAGACTACATTAGAAAAAAGGGAAAATGTTTATAAAGTGATGACCACAGATAATTGGTTAGTCGTGAACTGTAAACAAAATAAAAATAATATTATAAACAAATTTTAGAAATAAAGATATTCAGTTCGAGGGAACCGTGGTGGAAAAGAACAGGGTAACACTCCTTTGTAGCTAAGTATGTCAGAAAAGGTAAAAGAAAACTGTAGCAAAATTTCATTCTAGATATATAAATACTCAACAGAATATCAGGGTTTTAGCGTTACAGACAAAGTCAGGACAAAGTCCATACAACGCTGTAGAATCGCATTGAAACAAATACGGTTGGGCGGAAATGTCTAAACAAAATACAAGAGCGGGAATATAATCATTATTCAGCACATGCATACACAAACACCTTTTCATCAAGAAATGAATGGAACACTTAAACCCTGACGGACCAGTTCATAATACTATAATGGACCGAACCGATTAAAGAATATAGTCATGGCATATTATCGAATGCCGAATGAAAGAAATTCCAATAACGTAAACCATTAAACAAGAATCGTTCATATATGCCTTATCCTGTGCGCTATATATACATCAATCATTCAAATGTACACAAATCTTTTAACGAAAGAATAGCTGTACAAGTAATAAATGAAAATAGTCTCAAGAACTATCTCTATGCCGAGACCTGTAGGGAGAATCGATAGAATTTTCCTAAGGATTCGAGACCCAGGCTCGGAGTTTACTCACTTGCAGTGGAACCAAAGAAGCTCAGAAAGAAACATCAATCATAATTTCTATTAACAGAAAAGAAACTTCATACCAGAACATGAAGACGGGTAGAACCCGGTCCGAGAGATACGGAAAAACCCTGTAATAGATCACACCATCGATATTCATATAATATCGCCCAGTTAAACTGTAAAACAGCCAGTACTGGGTTTATATTACATTCAGTTAATTCATCGGACGATTGTCCTTAAACAAATAAAACACCGTGATACAATCATCTGAGCCATATGAGGATTGAAACCCCATTAAGAAAAACTTATAGGTGACTCTCACAGCCGAGAAACAAATGTGGCAACCTCCGAAACTACCATTGTATCCTGTCAATAAAATGGAAAGGTTAAGCTGTGGAACCGGCGTTCTGCCAATCAATAGTTTGGTAACAAGGGTCGGTTACACTCACCTCGGTAGTTCATTACTTGCGAACCGAGATGGTTACCCTTCCACCTTCGGCATCGAACGACTCCAGCCCTGCCAACCACACAAGGAAACTAGTTAATCTTTATGTGGTTACTGTAAACAATCTCATAAATTAACACAAGAAATTAAAAGTATAGGGTTACCTGCGTTGTTTAGCATAGTCGAAACCCTCGACTCGCTTTCGAAGCGGAATGACGAACAATTAAATCTCTATATCAGCTCACCTCTGAACGAAGGGGAAAATCATTAAACCTCTGTATCAACTCGTTGTCGATTTAAACGGGCAAACAGTGAAATAAAAGAGAAACTCTGAATAAGCTCACCTCAAACAGAACGGGCGAAACAGAGCTCTGTAACAGTTCACCTGGGGAGGGATTGCATCAGAGCCATTGCCGGAAGAACTCTATGGAGGCGAGCACACAACAAATGAAGTCTAAATCCTTCGGACGGTGCCTTGTAAACAGGGCAAATGCTCACTACCGTTCGATGGAGTAGAGTGAAAACCCATCGTCGATTTCCTCCAGAATCCCGAGGAATGATTTACCTTACAAGGAGTGATAAATGTCAACAGCAATCTCCGGAAGTGCCAGCGCTGAAGGGCAAGTGAACCTCGAGAGAGATCCACCTGTCACGCCCTCGCGTGGTTGACATTAATTCGTTTGGGATAAATCAATCCATGAGTGTACCGCAGCAATATCTTAACACTTAGCACCCACATACCAATCAAGGGGTAAGGGTAAAGCGGATTCAACCTTATCAATTACCATATTATGTGGCACGATAATGGTCCTGTGCCGATAAATGTAATAATTAATTAAAAAAAAAAATTATTGCCATTATTTCGTTTGATAGGAGTTGTGACATCTTTAAGTTCTAACATTTATAGGCAGAAGGGTGTGTGACATACATTTCATAAATAAAGTTTCAAACATAAATTTATTGGGCTGAGGCTTGATTGACAGAAAATTTCACTGCGGAGCGCAATGTTTTAGCCTAAAATTTCCTAGGCTAAGTTTTACATATATATTTCACGTAAACAGGAAACGGGAATTACGTTTGGAGTCACATTTATTATTTTCATTTTATACTCCTAAAAATTTGTAAGAGTTCCACACGTTTTATCCATACATGTAATGGATCGTTGAAAAAGACATTTTAAATCATCGCTCCACATATATTACTGGATGTTAACAATTATAGCAAATTGAATTGTAATAAGAGTAGAAATGTGCTTCTTATATACTTTTTTATTAGTTTCTTTTTATTTTTTATTAAAATTTTACGATTATTGAATTATAAATAGTTTAGTTATATGAGTTAAAAGTCAGTTAGATTTGGAATATGCTTGAAAACTATTTTTTGTTGTTTGGGTAAGAGATAAGAAATGGGTTAACCATCAAAAACGAGGTGAAAACCTTTCTTTTAAGAATTATTAGCTGGATAATTTAAGTGGCATGTATAACAAAATAGGTTAATGTATCAAAAATTAGAGGTCTTTGGTGAGACTGAAAGGTTGTCTTTTAAAGATTATTAGCGCCGAGCTTATCTCGATTGCAGATTGCTCAACCTTGTTGACGTGGCCAGCGGGCCTCATCCGTCTCCGTTACCAAAGAGAAAGTGACACACTGTAATATCATCAAAGAATAAATAAGGTTCTTCCAATTACCATCTTAACTTGGGTTCTTCCAATTACCATTGTATTCACATTTTCTTTGAAATTTAATTATAATTTACATTTGTGGTTTCTTTCTTAATATAGTTTTCCCTTTTAACGCGCACGGAAATGCATTGATATAAATTGTTAGGGTCTTGCCTTCGGAACCGACTCAATGTCTCCCTTCGAATTTTTCTGTTATTTCGTCTTTTCAAATATATGGATGCCAATCTTTGGAGAAAATTCTTCGGTATGCCCGGTTCGGGAACGACCAGGCCAGCTATGTACGTCGGAAAACTGAGAACAACGGTTTTTTAAAACGTTCTCTCCAATTCTCCAAGACGGTAGAGAGTTTAATCATAAATAGAATTGTGAAATTGCGGTGAAATCTTATGATTTGTTTTCACTAGATGCTTTTAGATTGTTAATTTCATAGCGCAATGTCAAGGGCAGAGAAATGAGATAAAGTTTCTATATTTACAAGTTTTTATGAATTGTAATTTAAAAAAAATTATTACAAGTTAAATATTAATTTATTTTTATAATATAATTAAATTTAATTAATATCTGTATTAAAATATAAAATAAATCTATAATAAAAACATATTATCTCTATTTATTTATATAGTAAATTAATATTGTATTAAGGGGATTTTTTTTGTTATAGAATTACATAATGTTATGGAAAATATTATGAAAAAATAGAAAATTATATCATTACATTTTTTCAGTAAAAAAGTTATTTTAGTTTTGTTTACATTTTAATATATATATAATTAACTTTTAATTTAAAATATGTAAAGTAAGTTTATTGGATATACGGTGGAGCATTTCATGGTGTTAAAAAAATGGGTTCTAAATTTTGTGAGAAAAATATAATCAAATCTAATCATGTTAAAGGTTGGTGTGGTCGAAGCTGGGTGTGGTTTTGATGGTTTAGATGTAATTGGTGTAGGAATTTACAGGGTAAGTTCCTCAGACATAACGCCAAAGGACACCCCTCACAAACAGATCACAGATTAATACACCAGTATTCTTGACGTGATTAAAACCCTCAAAGAGGGAAATAGTCCATGGCCTGAGCCAAGGCTGCCACTTCAGGTAATTTATTAATAAAAGAATGAAACTTTACATAAGCTTCTCTCATGAACGGTTCACCTACAAATGACCTTCAATGCTCTTTAAATAGAGATCATGGACTAATCGGGTGTTAAGCCACGGATCAAGTGTCAATAATACGAAGGAGAGAATGAACCGTCCGATCATTTCATGTCTAGAACATATGGTGACCGTCAGATTGTAAGTTACAAAAGTACATAGTAAAGAAACACATTTTACCCAACTCTACACTAGACCAAGTTATACTTCACTATTTCCTATGTGTCGGAATATCCTAACAATTGAGTCACTAGTGAAAAGTTAAGCAAGCCATCATCTCAAGACTCACACAACTTAACAAACAAAAAATAATTAAAAGGATTAATGAAAAGGATAAATAAATAAACTTCAGTGAAAAAAGTGTCAAAACACTCAGTTGCCTATGTTATGATTTGTGCTTTCATAATATTTTTATAGGTACATAATATTTTATGGTTATGTTTTAGTTTAATAAATTTAAAAGCAATGCAAAATAAAATTATAAAATTTTTAGTTGCTTTATTTAAAATTAGAAAACAAAAATTGTAATATTTAGAGTAAGTCGTTTGTGTATATAGAATTTTGTTTCTTAAATAATTAGGGTAGCTAGTAAATGTTGATAAGCTACAATTCATGTTAAACAAAAAAAGACTTACTTCATCATATATATCAAGTTGTTGTAATTAAAAAAATCATAAAAGTTAACTTTTAAAATAATAATAATTATTATTAATGATAAAAATAATTAATATATATTAAAAAAATAGTGTTCTTAACCATGATCTCTAAACAAACTTTGTTATTATAACATTGCCCAATACCATGGCTTATCAATACCACATACCCAAAAAACAATAACTCGTCATATAAAACTTGTTGATGCGATTTTTTTTTTAAATATATAATTTAATTAAACGGGAAAATGACATAACTACTCACAAAATTACAGCACCGATTACACACTAATTGGGTCACTTTTGTGGTGACTCAAACCCATTGCCACGGTTTGGCCGTGGAACATCGCTTGTTGGGCTTCCAGTCCATATTACTTATTAAGGTATTATGTTCTACTCTGATCCTCTCTCATCTTTAGGGGGATCTCACCCTTGTTTACCTTATTTTTCTTTACCCTTGCTCCTGTAGTTCGTAAGAATAACAGAAATGATAGGCTTGATTGATCGACTTCATTTATGGACTTGAAAAAGAACATAGTTGGAGGAGTTGGGCCAAACAACGGACAATAAATAGCCCAACGACAACACCTGCCAACTCCACATAACGCTCTACCCAAGTCCCTCACCCAGAAAAAAGACAAGTACGCATCGTTGCTTTTCCCCATTACCCTTTCATTCTTACCATTTCTATAGAGCTATACTAATGTCCTATTGATTCATTCCCTAGACCTACTATAATATATTCGATAGATTACTTTCTATCTTTCATTATCCCATGGAAATGACATTATAGTTGTATTTTTCAGGACCTTCAGCATAAATACTTGGATTTCTTATCTTCTCTTTCGTTACGGATCCACCTTTGAGTGATAGTATTGCGTAAGGGAGCACCCTTGGAAAGCCTTGCTCACCAGTGAAGATTGATCCATTCATCCATTCAAGTTGGATAGTCTGTTTCGTGAATGGCCTATCTAAATCGATCCGCCTCCCCTAGTTATTAGCGGATTATGGCTTCTTTTCATCTATCTTTACCTCACCTCAGGTTGAGCTACAGTTCAGGAGGTCCAGATGAAGTGAGTTGAGCTACAAAGAACCCAAGTTGAGGTACCAAGAACCTCAGAGTGTATAGCTTTCCCAAACCTTGATTTAGAAGATTCAGATAAAGAGATAGCTTCTCAGTACGGTGCCCGGCCTCCGGAGGACACCTCAAGGTCCGGCCCCTCAGAGAGCACTAAATCTCTTTAGAGAACACCTCTCAATCTTTCCAGAACCTGAAGTTCAAACCAACAGGCAGGGGTAGAGCCAGACGGCCCCCGCAAGGGGGGAGGCTAACCCATCGGAATGTGGCACTGTCCTTTACGGAACTTGAAGCGTTTGTTTGGGAAGCTCAATATAAGGGGTCCTTGCCTTGAGCATGAGTCTCCTATCCTTCCAGATGAAGATTGTCTCTATTCGGACCCTTCCTGAGATAGTCTGATGAGCTATAGAGAGTCCAAAGAGCTCTTTCTTCGAGCTACCTAAAGGAGTGAGGCTTCACCGACTGAGAAGATCAAACTGATCCTACTTCAAATGGTATGAGAAATGATGAGGTTCTCTAATAAAAAAAATCCAGTTCATATTGGAAATTACCAATCTATAATGGATCTCGACAAATTAGCGATAAACGCACTTGTTATTGAAAAGGGTGATATTGTGATAATGGCCAGACAACATCAAATTATTCATCAAACGAGGGTTGTATGACTAGTTTGGGTATATCCTAATTTTTGTGAGTCAGCACGCACTGCCAAGAGGGGGTCATTCTTCTT